>WNWK01010122.1:0-72152 GCA_009830355.1 Cherax destructor
AATGCCAGGAGCAATGGGCTAGTAATCCCTTTTCCTATAGTATAGCTTACTAAAAATAAAAAAAAATTGTCAAATACCTTTGAAAAATCTGCATAAACCATATCTGTGTTTTGGTTTGCTTCCAAAGCCCTTGTAATGTCATAATGGTCTAGCAGCTGTGACAAGCATGATTTTCCTGCTCTAAATACATTATGACCTTACAAAGACTTGTACAGTGGAACCTCTACTTACGAGTTTAATCCGTTCCGTGACCTTGCTCGTATCCTGATTTGCTCGTATTTTGAGTCAATTTTCCTCATTTAAATTAATTGAAATGCAATTAATCCGTTCCGGCTCTCAGGAGGCACGACAAGATACTTCAATATTTCAAAATAGTTTTAATAGACCATAATTTTTAAAGGGGGTGG
Source organism: Cherax destructor (assembly GCA_009830355.1). Taxonomy (NCBI): domain Eukaryota; kingdom Metazoa; phylum Arthropoda; class Malacostraca; order Decapoda; family Parastacidae; genus Cherax; species Cherax destructor. The sequence continues at coordinate 408 of WNWK01010122.1, forward strand.
ACCGGTAAGCCAGCGGAAGGCCTCGGTCAGATGACCAAAAGCTCCAACGGTGGGTTATCATCTGACTAAGATCCGCGTCAGGAAACACCTGTCCGGTGTCCTGACGAACCTACCCTACCTTCAATATTTCACTAATATCAACTCTACGGCTTATTTATCTATCACAATTCAAATAATATGACATAATAAACAATATAAATAACATAGAAACCTGATATATACTCTAGAATGAATAAAATATGTCATTATTTGACAAGCGGAGGCGGCCATAACCGCTCCAGCATTGTTGTGGTATTCACTGCCATCTAGTTACGACCTTTCGAAACCATCTATGTATTATAATTATTATTACTCTTGCTTACCATTTGGAATTTTTATTCACACAAAAAATAGAAGATTTACTGTTATGCAGACAACTGAATTATTGTAATAATTGTATAAATAATGTCAACCCATTCATGACTGCATATTGGAATGGCCACTCTTGAACATCGCCAAATAATCGAACATTTCTGCTACTTTGAGCTCAATTTCAAGATACTTTTTGTTGTGAAACCAATCAAAATCATATCTATTTCTGTAATATATCTTCCATTCTATCAAATGAGACCAAAAAAAATGAAAATACAACCATAAAAAACATACAAAAATACCGCTAAGGGGCGCCTAATGGCTGAGCAGTGAACTCGGTTATTTATGGTCCAATTTCTTTCATTTTTGGTGTACATTAAGAAGCATCTTTTCATCATACATTGCCCAAGTTTCAATAAGATAGTGCAACAAACAACTGAGATCCAATTCCCTAGATCAAGAGCAAGAACCCCTCACCAGCATCAAGGAACCTCCCTTGAGGCCCGTTTGCATCTTGAAATTTCGCTCGCATCTGGAAGCAAAAATCGACCGAGCGACTGCTAGTATCTTGAAAAACTTGCAAATCGGGGCACTCGTAAGTAGAGGTTCCACTGTATAATAGTGCTACTGGTTTGAAATTATTTGCCCTAGCTCTGTTGCCATCTTTGTGAAGAGGGTCTACACTGGCACTTTTTTAAAGTCTCATTAATCTATCTTGATTCTAAGCTCCTCCAAAGAACAGTAATGCTCATTTTAATCGTATTTTTAATTTCTTTACAAATACCAAATTCCAGGAACTAGGCCTAGAAGCTGAGTGCATAGGCCTGTTATGCTAATGCAAGACATATAATTTACAGGCTGGGTAGAGAGAATGAAGAAATTATCCAGGTCTTCAATTCACATGGGACTGATTGGAATGGTAAACAATGGTTTATCCTTTTCTTTTACGATTTCTTTGTCATTAGTATATTAATGTCCCTTGACTAGAAGACCAATACTACTTGGCTCAAATTTTGCATAAGAAAAGTATTGAGGATTTTCCCAATTTCCTGAATGTTTTTTGGTGGGTTCCTTTTGCTTTCCTTCTGGCTGGAATAAGTGCTTTAGTTTATCATTTTTTCACTTAAAGTACTACAGTGGACCCCCGAGTTTCGAAAGGTTCTTACTTCGTAAACATCGTGTTTCGTAAGCTTTTTACGACTTCGAGAATCGTAAAACCGCTTGTGTTTCGTAACGTATTAGACCTGTCCGCCTGCTCCGCGCCTGCGCGGGACGCAGGACGCCGCCAGTGAAGCGTTGTTTACCATTGAGAGAACATTACCTAGCGCGCTCTTTCAAACATTCACACTACATTTGGTTTTTTTTTGGTGCTTTAGTGATTGTCACTGTGAAATAAGTCACCATGGGTCCAAAGAAGCTTCCTAGTGGCACCCTGTGGTAGCATTCATGGAGGGAGTGTAGCATTCATGCAGGAGTGTAGCAGGCATGCAGGGAGTTTAGCATTCATGCAGGGAGTTTAGCATTCATGCAGGGAGTTTAGCATTCATGCAGGGAGTGTAGCAACCATGCAGGGAGTTTAGCATTCATGCAGGGAGTGTAGTAACCATGCAGGGAGTTTAGCAGGTATGCAGGGAGTGTAGCAGGCATGCAGGGAGTGTAGCAGGCATGCAGGGAGTGTAGCAGGCATGCAGGGAGTTTAGCAGGATGCAGGAGTTAGCATTGATGCAGGAGTTTAGCAGGCATGCAGGGAGTGTAGCTTATGCAGGGAGTTAGCAGAGCAAGCAGGGAGTGTAGCAGGCATGCAGGGAGTGTAGCAGGCATGCAGGGAGTGTAGCAGGCATGCAGGGAGTGTAGCAGGCATGCAGGGAGTGTAGCAGGCATGCAGGAGTGTAGCAGGCATGCAGGGAGTGTAGCATGTGCATGCAGGGAGTGTAGCAGGCATGCAGGGAGTGTAGCAGGCATGCAGGGAGTGTAGCAGGCATGCAGGGAGTGTAGCAGGCATGCAGGGAGTGTAGCAGGCATGCAGGGAGTGTAGCAGGCATGCAGGGAGTGTAGCAGGCATGCAGGGAGTGTAGCAGGCATGCAGGGAGTGTAGCAGGCATGCAGGGAGTGTAGCAGGCATGCAGGAGTGTAGCAGGCATGCAGGGAGTGTAGCAGGCATGCAGGGAGTGTAGCAGGCATGCAGGGAGTGTAGCAGGCATGCAGGGAGTGTAGCAGGCATGCAGGAGTGGGATTTCCCTTCGAGAGGCTGAAGAATTCCTCCCCCAACAAGTGTTTAATTGTGATGAAACAGGCCTGTTTTGGAAGAAAATGCCCAAGAGGACCTTCATTACTCATTACTCTATCTTCCAGATGCCTGCAACTCTTCAATAAAGGTAAGTAAATGTATATATATATATATAGTTTTTAATTATTTTATATGTGAATATTTTTTTGTGGAACGGATTAATTGTATTTACATTATTTCTTATGGGAAATAATGGTTCGAATTTCGAAAACTTCGTGTTAAGTACTAGCTCCTGGAACGGATTAATTACGATACTCGGGGGTCCACTGTATATCTATACAAAAAATTTTTTATTAGAAGTGATATAGACTAAGCTCTATGTATGCTTCCTGACACAAAGTACATAAAAGACAAAACCATATAACCAACAAAGCTGATCAGGTAATAATATATTACTGCAGTATGAAAATACAAGCCATACTTACATATGGGGGTGTGACTCCCCTGAACTGATGGGACTGGGGTCCATGGGTTGGGGCTGGTCCCATGGGACCGATGGGACCTCCTGGCACCATTGGAGGCCCACCAGGTGGGGTTCCTCTTGGTCCCATTCCCCCAGAGCGATTTGGGGGAAGCACCTCTCCTATAAACAACAATAATGTACACTATTAATATCAGAAAGAAAAATTAGTGTGGCAATGAGACATCTTCCAATACTTTCTATACAAAATTAACCCTTAAACTACCGATCACAAATTTAGGCCGACTAGGAAAATGCTGCTGATGTAAATTTACTCAAATTCTAGGGCTGCTAAAATGGCCACAATTGGCCTAGTTAGGCCTACATCGTAGAAAATTGGTTGGCACCGTTGTTGTACAGTACAGTCATCCCTCCGTTTTCGTGTATCTCTGTTTTCGTGTGTTTCAGTTTTCGTGCAGTTTTTTCGGGGAAAATTTACCTCCGTTTTCGTGTGATTCCCTCCGTTTTCGTTCATGGTACAGAACCTGTCCAGTGCCCAGCGCACATACAAAGCCCGTAAGCCAGCCTCCCACCCACATTCTCAGGCAGTGTAACACTGTTTCTGGTTGAGTGAACATTATCCTGCGAGTTCATACTAAACATTTCTTAACAATCCATTGCTTTTGGCCCTTGATTATTGTGTGTGACTGCTAAATAAGCCACCTTGGGCCCAAAGAAAGCTCCTAGTATCAGTCCTTTGGTAAAGAAAGTGAGGAACACCATAGAATTAAAGATAGAAATCGTAGCAAAGTATCAAAGTGGAGTCGATAAAGGCTATAGTACCAGCCGGCGTTAAAAGGTAGCATTAACAGTGTAGCAAGTAAGTTAAGCCATTAAACGATAGAAAAATGACGACACGAAACCTAACTCCTCCATTGTTTGTTTGAGAAATATAGGGACAGACTAGAGCTGCCATCTATCAACATCTCCTCCAAGGTAAGTGTAAATCTTTCTTATTTATAGAAGTGTGAATATTCCTTATTTATAAATTAAAGTAAATATTTATTTATAAATTTAAGTGTAAATATTTCTTATTTATAAATTATATGAACAGAATTCAATCCTGTCCAGGCTGGAAACAGCAACAACAACTGGTTTGTCGGTGTATGAGAGAGGCAGGAGAGTTTGGAGGCAGGACAAGATAGCTCTTCAATACAACACTAATATAAACTCTACGGCTTATTTATCTATCACAATTCATCTAATATGACATAATAAACAATATTAATAACATAGAAACATGATATATATACTCTAGAATGAATAAAATATATCATTATGTATGAGAGAACTGACGGTAGTATTGTTTTTGTTGGGTATATGGGCCACTGCTGGTGGAGGTCGGCAGCAGCAGCAGCAGGCCGCCACCAGCAGTGGCCCATATACCCAACAAAACAATACTACGCCAGTCTCTCATACATAATGACATATTTTATTCATTCTAGAGTATATATATCATGTTTCTATGTTATTAATATTGTTTATTATGTCATATTAGATGAATTGTGATAGATAAATAAGCCGTAGAGTTTATATTAGTGTTGTATTGAAGAGCTATCTTGTCCTGCCTCCAAACTCTCCTGCCTCTCTCATACACGACTCCTCTTTTTATCACAACTAAGCTTAGACGCCATAGCCAATGAGAGCCAACTAGTTAACGAGAGAGAGAACGAGATACGGTGATCAGACAAGGTAAAAAAACAAACTGAACAGGTAGTGGGCAATCGCAATCACTCTGTCAGGCGAAATGAATGCGATTAATACGTGTCCACTTTTAGTTCATTCACATACGTTTGTAAGAGTTTGTGAAACTTTTACCTCAAAATAATTTTTTTATTACATATACTAATAATAATTACCTCACAATACAAATACTCTTACATTGTGTAAAAGTTGTACAAGTTAGTACAAAATAAACAAACAAACAGCAACACTCCCATTCTCATGCAACACACTATTTTTAGAGTTAATGATAGTATTATCATAATAAAAAAGAAGCGCTAAACCCACAAGGGTCGTGAATAGCTATACAGTCATACCTCGGTTAACGATGGCGTCGGATAACGATAAATTTGGTTAGCAATACATTTTTACATCAAAATATTGACTCGGTTTACAATGATTGCTTTGGTTTACAATATTCGTCCCGGATGCGTCCGCGTGGCGCCCAGCTGTGCGGGCACTCCAGGGAGCGTCAGTGTGCTATTTTTTACAAGCGAGAGCGACCACCACCCACTCCACCCACGCATTCATACCAGTATATTGTCATTATTCCACTGTTTTTAGTGCTTGCAACTGCTAAATAAGCCACCATGGGCCCCAAGAAAGCTCCTAGTGCCAAGCCTGTGGTAAAGAGTGTAGCAGGGAGTGAAGCATTCATGCAGGGAGTGTAGCATTCATGCAGGGAGTGTAGCAGGCATGCAGGGAGTGTAGTAGGCATGCAGGGAGTGTAGCAGGCATGCAGGGAGTGTAGCAGGCATGCAGGGAGTGTAGCAGGCATGCAGGGAGTGTAGCAGGCATGCAGGGAGTGTAGCAGGCATGCAGGGAGTGTAGCAGGCATGCAGGAGGTGTAGCAGGCATGCAGGGAGTGTAGCAGGCATGTAGGGAGTGTAGCAGGCATGCAGGGAGAGTAGCAGGCATGCAGGGAGTGTAGCAGGCATGTAGGGAGAGTAGCAGGCATGCAGGGAGTGTAGCAGGCATGTAGGGAGTGTAGCAGGCATGCAGGGAGTGTAGCAGGCATGCAAGGAGTGTAGCATTCATGCAGGGAGTGAAGCAGGGATGCAGGGAGTGTAGCATTCAAAGAAAAAAGCCAGTAACCCCAGAAAAGAACTTGCCACCTGCAGTGTTAATGGAAGGGGATTCCCCTTCCAAACACTAGAATACTATACTCCATCCTTTCCCCTCCTCCCGTCCTCCACACATCAACAACTCTTCAATAAATGTAAGTGACATGTTATTGTACTATATTTACATGTATTTCTTTAATGTTCATTAAATTGTGTATTATTTAATGTCAAAAAGTTCTAAAAAATATTTTATTTTACTACTTTTGGAAGTCTGGAACGGATTAATTTTATTTCCATTATTTCTTATGGGAAAAATTGATTCGGATAACGATTGATTCGGTTACAGATACGCCCTCTCTGACGGATTAATATCGTTAACCAAGGTATGACTGTATATAGAGTGAAGGCATATGAAAGGAATATTTTTCTACAGTTATCCGTCAGTGTTTGACTAGCGAAAACGTAATTCTTCCGACACTCCTACTAAATCGCTTTGTAAACAAATCTCATATTTGTCAATTTTTATTCTGTGGGTGTATGTATCATGTTTATATGCTATGTAACGTGTTTCTTATATAATTTTGAAGAAAATATCATAGATGGATTAATGAAAATGTCTATATTAACGTAAAATAAGACATTTAATGTGCCCAAGAGTGATTATTATTAGTATTACGTAATGTTTTCCCTCTGCCCGGCAACACCATAGCATATAAACAGAATGTTTATATGCTTTGTAACGTGTTTCTTATATAATTTTGAAGAAAATATCATAGATGGATTAACTCTTAAACGGTCCACACGTATATATACGTTAGTACCGCTGTTGCCCCAAACGTATATTTACGTTTTATTTTTCATTCCTTCAAAATTGGCGCGATAGGCCTGAGTCACCTAGGCATGAGAGAATGGGTCTGCGCACTCAGTGTGTGCCGGGTTAAAAAAATCCTGGCCGCCTGGGTACCACATGGTAGGACCAGTTACAATCAGCTCCGTCTTGGGTCAACATCATGGCACATCCTCGTGATTCACTCACGCCTAGTCGTATTAACACTACTATTCGAGGAAAGTGATATACAACATGAGATTAGTGGATTTGACACCGATGTGGCCACTAATAATCAAGGAATTAGTGAAAATATCAACGATAACCCAGATGACCCTCAGTCCATCACCTCTGGGATGGCCACTGTGGCCACACCAGACCCTGGGCCAAGCACCTCTGGGGTAGCCAGTGTGGCCACACAAGACCCTGAGTCAAGCACCTCTGGAGTGGCGAGTGTTACCCATAGGCAATTACGCAAGAGGAAACTATCATTTTCCCGGTGTTGTAGTGATAGTGAAAGTGATGTAAGTGATGATGAGATTGATTTTATGCCATTGGAGGATTTGTCTAGTGATAGTGATGTTCATTATTCACCTGTGAAGCGCACTTTTAGGCGTCGTCTCCTACGTTCAGGCAGTGTGCCATATGCAGTCCCCAAGGATCGTGGCAGGTCACGATCCAAAACCCCGGCCACTGATAGTGATAGTGATCATGAAGGTGAATTTGCGGGGATGGAGGAAGTGGTAGGTGGCACGGTGTCTGGACAGACAAAGGACCGCCCGGCATCCCCTCAGCCATGTGCTGCCTCCACTCCTGTCCCCCCACCTGCTCCCCCACACCCCATGCCACAGGTCCACCCTGCACCATGTGACCGAGAGTGGAAGTGGACACAGTGTATTCGTGCCACAGCCTTTTGATTTTGATGTGAGTGGAAGTGGCATCCTGCCAGAATGTCCCATAACGAATGAGTCTACAGAGTTAGACTTTTTCCAGTTATACTTTGACGAGCCTATAATGAACTTGATAGTGACCCAGACGAACAATTATTATCACTATGTCATAACAAACACAGCAGAAGTTGGAGCATCGTCACGGCTGCGCAGGTGGAAAGACACAACAGTGGCTGAAATGTATTTATTCCATGCCACTGTCATGCTTATGCCACATACCTATAAGAACAATATATGTAACTACTGGTCCACAGACCACTTCATCAGTACTCCTGTCTTCCATGACCTTCTTCCCTGCAACAGATTCATTCTGTTGCTACGAATGTTGCACTTCTCAGACAGGAATATGCCCAACAGAAATGACCTATACAAAATCCGGGAAGTGTTTATGTACCCGAAGCAGAAATTCAGTGCATACTTTCATCCTTTCAAGAACATTGTTGTCGACGAGTCCTTGATTCTATTCAAGGGACGCCTGTCATTCAAGCAATATATACCGAGCAAACGTAATCGCTTTGGTATAAAACTTTTTGTTATGTGCGACTGTGAGACAGGTATTGTGTTAGATGTCATTGTATACACCTGGAAAAACACACTCGATGATACCAGGCACATGTTGGGCATTTCTGGTGATGTTGTTAGCAGGATGATGGAACCATACCTTGGCAAGGGCCATACACTGTACACAGACAACTGGTATACAAGCCCTATGCTCGCTGATTTCCTGCGTGTGAACAATACTGGTATATGTGGAACAGTGAGAAGGAATAGAAAACATATGCCAAGGTTCAGTGGCAGTGTTGAAGGTGCAGTGCAAGTGTTTCATGCCAATGACATCACGGCACTGACTTGGCATGACAAACAGGACGTGACATTTCTGTCAACCATCCACAAAAACGAGATGGTACAAACAGACAAAATGAACCGGCACACCAATGAACATATTGTCAAGCCAGCTGTTGTCGTCGACTATACAAACAATATGCGCCTAGTTGACAAGTGTGACATGATGATAGGGTTCATTGACTGTGCGCGTAGGAGTCGCAAGTGGTATATAAAACTGTTTTTCCACCTTGTAGACATTGCAGTGATCAATGCATTCAATGTATGAAATAAAGACTGGAAAACGACAGCATTTTGCGGAATTCTCCCTGAATATCGTAAAACAGATAGCAAAAAAGTATGGTACCACACTTGTACCTCCCCCTCAACAGCGACTTGTTCCCCAACCACAACCACAGCCAGTGGGGCAAGTGCCAGACCGAATCATCCCTAACTGTCACTACCTGGTACCTTTACCACCTACCCCAAAAAAGAAGCATTCCCAGAAGAAGCGTGTTGTGTATGCTACCACCACAAAACGACCCCAACAGCGGAAGGACACATGATTCATATGTCACCATTGTGGAGTGGCACTCTGTATGAATCCATGCTTCATGGAGTATCATACAATTGTGGACTTCTAGAAACATAAGTGGGACATGTAAATACTTGTATATAGTTGTAGATAATAGAATGTGATTCAGCCAGGTGTGCAAAATCACCTATCAGTGTGTACATGTGTGTTTGTGTCAGTATGATGAAAATTTCGTATATAATATTGGTGTACAAACAACAAGTGACATTGAAATCAAAAGATTTACTGTAAAATAGTTATCATATATAATAAAAACCAAGAATATTAAAAAAATGGAAGAAAATGGTAAATATGTAGATTTTCTGCAAGTGGCAGTGTTTCATGTTGCCGTCAGGTGATCGCCAAGTGCCAACTTCGTGGCATCATATCTCGGTAAGTACTGACCCTAAAGTTTTTATTTTTATCCCATAACACTTAGAAAATTGTGCTCTTTATTTCTATAAAAAAAAAAAATCTTTTTTTTTTTCAAAATATTCGGGGCACTGGGTTAAGCGTTAATGAAAATGTCTATATTAACGTAAAATAAGACATTTAATGTGCCCAAGAGTGATTATTATTATTATTACGTATTGTTTTCCCTCCGCCCAGCAACACCATAGCATATAAAAAGCATGTTTATATGCTTTGTAACGTGTTTCTTATATAATTTTGAAGAAAATATCATAGATGGATTAGTGAAAAAGTCTATATTAACAAAATAAGATATTTAATGTGCCCAAGAGTGATTATTATTAGTATTACGTAATGTTTTCCCTAAGCCCGGCAACAACACCTACATAGCATATAAACAGCATGTTTATATGCTATGTGAGTGATTATTACATAAAAGAGAGATGTTCTCACGGAAAATGTAAACAAACCGGATGGCGCTCACTGTATCTGAAAAACCGCTTGCCGTATACAAAAGTTTTGGTCATAATTTGAACTCGCCGTATGAACGGGACGCCGAAAGGCGAATCGCCGAAAAGCGGGGCCCTACTGTATAATACTTCATTAAAAATGTACTACTAACTACTACATAAAACTAAAAATGAATACTAAAAGAAACTAAATTACTGTACGGTAAATGAAAATTTAACTGCCTCTTACCTGTCAGAGGAGAGCTAATGGCATACTGGAAGCAGGAGGTGGAGCAGAGGAGGGGGTATGTTAATGCTTGGATGGAAGGTCGCCTATTAACCCTTTGAGGGTCGAGAGGCCCTCTCCCAAACTTGTTCTCAGGGTCGAAAAATTTTCAGAAAAAAATAAATTATTTTTTCTTAAGAAATGATGGAGAATCTTTTTCCAATCATAACGCCACCAAAATTATGAAATTTGATGGAAAACTAACGGAGTTATGCTCTCACGAAGTTAGCGGTATTGATGACATTTACGCATCGGCGATTTCGCCCACTTTGAGCCCTATTTTCGGCAAATTCCAATGTTTCAGTCTACTAAAATTATAGCTATTTTGCTAGAACTCCATTTCTTCTATAGATTGAGTACAAGAAACTGCCTATTTACCAATTACAACTACCCAAAATAGTGGTCAGAAAATGGCAATTTGGCCAATTTCACACAAATTTCAAATGAGGCCAATTTCAAAATAGGGTCCAGAATAAACAAGACATTCCTGGCACTAAAATATCTTCTCTGTTCATTAGTCACGTCTCCAGGCCCCTCTTACATTACTTTTGCTTTCCATTTTGAATTTTTATTCTCACAAAAAAATAGAAGATTTACTGTTATGTATACAACTGCATCATTGTAGAAACGGTATAAATAATATCAGTGCACTTGTGCAAGAATATTAGACATGCCAGTTGATGTGTATTGGACGTATGGTGTGATTTGTTTACTCTTGAACATCGACAAAAATCGAACATTTTCGCTATTTTGCGAAACCAATCAAAATCATCACCATTTCTGTAATATATCTTCCATTCTATCGAATGAGACCAAGAAAACCAGAATACAACCACAAATACCATACGAAAATACACCCGAAAGTCGCTGTTTTAAACCAAAAAAACGGTCAGTTTTTTTTTTCTCATTATGCACTGCGTGCTTCAGGATTTTTTTTATACTGCACACACTGACCACGCAGGCCCATTCTTTCATATGTAGGCCTGCCAGCTTTCTTCCACAAGATTAGCTTCCAGGTTAGCCCTCCACATTACAGCCAATTTGTTTTTCATAACATTGTTCTTAAAAAACTCATGGATTTTCGGAATGATAAACAAGGGCTTCAATTTCAAGTCCCCACTTGCATTACCATACAGTAACAGTGAGCCTGTCTTTCACTGGCTTGTCTCCTGGCATCGACTCTAGAAGATGCCTGTCTGGTCACAATTAAACACTTGTTGGGGGACAAACCCCTTCAGCCTCTACGTTATCTTGGAATTCAGTAACACTTTTCAACAGCCACTTTGTCAGCACTGGCAGCCTCCCCATGCCTAACCATACTATGAATGTCCCTACTAGCCTTGAAGGATTGAGTGTCAGCACTTGTTCTGGGGTGTTTTTCAGGAGGTTATCATGCAACTGCCTTGCTTTTTCACAAATAATGGCCTCTGAAACACTATCATTGCATAACTGTTTTTCGTTCATCCAAATCAACAAGAGTTTTTCAACCTCCTCAATAATTTGTGGCCTTTGCTTTGACATCACTTTTGTGCCTTTTACAAGGTCAGCTACTTTAACTTTTTTTTCATTTGGAAAAAATTGGAGCAGCTTTTTTTTTATCTGGCCCTAAAACTGCAAAATAACAAAAAAGTTTACAAGACATACAACAAAAGCTCAAGAGATGTTTACAACATGCAAGTTAGTGAGTATGTGACCCAAGCCATTCACACTGTCAGTCGACAACCAAGAGAATGTACAAAACCCAGGACATTTTTCTCTCAAATTCCTAGTTTGAAAACCAATTTGTTCGACAGGTAATGCAGTCAACAATCAAAGTTCCACTAATCAAATCCTAATATTTATGCTTCACTATGTAGGTGTAGTTTATAGCCTAAACTATTGACAGTAATTATAAACTTAAAAAATGGTTAATAAATCTTAACTTTCATATTCCTATTCTACTAAACGAACCTCTTTAGGATAAACTTACATACCGTGCTTGTTTTTAATTTTGTAATCTATAATTATAATCATAATAATTCTTAGCTATTTATTGCTTCTGAAAAAGGAAATATCTAACCATTAAATGTACTTGTAGTCTGTGGACTGGGCAAGCGATCATCCTGCGGCAGCTGCGCCACTCCACGACCCCCACCCTGGATCCAGCTGCCCTCCGCTGCAGGAGAAATTTTCTCAGATTAAAAATAATTGGTTCAGCAATTGAAAACAAATGGAAACTGACTTCAAATATTAATATTCATTTAATATTCCATTTCTGATTAAATTAAGAGCACTGATCAATTAGGATATGAATTAATTTGCAATTGCTTAATGCTAGTAAAATTAGGAATGAAGCAGCAAAAAAAAAAAATTTTAACTGAAGACTTTCCACAAACGAGTCAACAAGAAAATTTTAGAAAAATGTGGTATTACAGAATGTCCCACAATGCTAGAGCACTAAAATAATGTCAATGTTGCAAAAATACATTATCAATAATAATACTGCTTTGAACTCGTTGACTGGTGGGTTACACTTATCTTTGTACACTGCTAATAAAATGTTAAAAATTACATAAAAAACAAGATTGTATATACAATCTGAATAGACACAAAATTAGAAATCACATCTCCCATACATTGGGCCTAACCTACAAATTGACTGCAGTACATGAGGCAAATGACAATTTCTTGGTAGTAAAATATTTTATACTGTCTCTTCTAGCCATTTTTAAAACAAAGTATTTATGTTAGTCACTATTATACATAACAGTACAGTGAACGCCCGGATTACGTTGGCGTCGGATAACGATAAATTCGGAAGACGATATATTTTTCCGTAAAAATAATGGTTCGGTAAACGATGATCCGCTCGGAAAACGGTATTCGTCTTGGACACGTACACGTGCCCTCGGACGGCACAACATTCCATCCAGAGTCAGTGTGCCATTGTTTACCAGCGAGTGAGCGCCACCCACGCATTCATACCATACATTGTCATTTTTCCACTGTTTTTAGTGCCTGCAACTGCTAAATAAGCCACCATGGGTCCAAAGAAAGCTCCTAGTGTCAGCCCTGTGGTAAGGAAAGTGAGAAATACGGTAGAACCAAAGAAGATCATTGCAAAATATGAAAGTGGAGCGAGTGTCGCTGAGCTGGCCAGGCTCTATGGCAAACCCTATTCAACCATCGGTACCATTGTGGCCAAGGCAAATAAAATCAAGAATGCTGTTGTTGCGAAAGGTGCAAATATGATCACAAAACAGAGATCGCATGTGCTGGAAGATGTGGAAACTTTGTTGTTGGTGTGGATCAACGAGAAACAATTAGTAGGAGATAGTGTTACACAGGCAATAATATCTGAAAAAGCAAGGCACTTGCACGGTGATCTCGTCAAGAAAATGCCTGCAACGAGTGCTGAAGTGAGCAAATTTAAAGCCAGCAAAGGCTGGTTTGACAGATTTAAGAAGCGTAGTGGCATACATAGTGTGATAAGGCATGGTGAGGCAGCCAGTTCTGACAAACGTTCGACAGAAAAGTATGTGGAGGAATTTCAAAGCTATGTAAAAGCTGAAGGATTTAAACCCTACCAGTGTTCAATTGTGACGAAACAGGCCTGTTTTGGAAGAAAATGCCAAACAGGACCTTCATTACACAGGAGGAAAAGGCACTGCCAGGACACAAACCTATGAAAGACAGGCTAACTCTTATGTTGTGTAGTAATGCTAGCGGGGATTTTAAAGTGAAGCCTTACCTGGTGTATCACTCTGATAATCCCCGAGCGTTTAAGAAATGCAGTGTCGCCAAGGCTAATTTGTGTGTGATGTGGAAGTCTAACAGTAAGGCATGGCTCACTAGGGAAATTTTCTTTGATTGGTTCCATGAAGTGTTTGGCCCCAGAGTGAAGAAATATCTCTAGGAAAATAATTTAGGCCTAAAGTGCCTCCTGATAATGGACAATGCTCCTGGTCATCCTCCAGACTTGGAAGAGCAAATTGTGGAGGACTTTAAAGTTCATCACAGTGAAGTTTTTGCCCCCTAATACCGGCCTATAGCCGGAAGCCGGAAAGCCGGCCTATAGCCGGAAAGCCGGCCTATAGCCGGAAAGCCAGCCTATAGCCGGAAGCCGGAAAGCCGGCCTATAGCCGGAAAACCGGAAAACCGATTATTTGTGAGAAGGCAAGGCAGTTGCATGAGGATCTCGTTAAGAAAATCCCTAGAACAAGTGCTGCTGTTAGTGAATTTAGGGCCAGCAAAGGCTGGTTTGAGAGATTTAAGAAGTGTAGTGGCATACACAGTGTGGTAAGGCATGGTGAGGCTGCAAGTTCTGACAAATGTGCGGCTGAAAAATATGTGCGTGAATTCAAGGGGTACGTAGAGGCTGAAAAATTCCTCCCCCAACAAGTGTTCAGTTGTGACGAAACAGGCCTCTTTTGGAAGAAAATGCCAAAGAGGACCTACATTAACCAGGAGGAAAAGAAACTGCCAGGACACAAGCCTATGAAAGACAGGTTTACTCTTTTGTTCTGTGCTAACACTAGTGGGGATTTTTCAAAGTGAAGCCTTTACTGGTGTATCACTGAAAATCCCAGTGTTCAAGAAAAACAATGTCTTCATGAGTAAATTATGTATGACGTGAAACGCTAATAATAAAGCATGGGTCAAAAGGCAAATTTTCAAAGAGTGGGTCAATGATGTGTTTGGCCCACAGTGTGAAAAAATACCTCCTAGAAAAGAAATTGCCACTACAGTGCCTCCTAGTACTGGAGGATGCTCCTGCTCATCCTCCAGACTTTGTACACCAATTGTCTAGGGACTTCAGTTTTATAACAGTGAAGTTCTTGCCTCCTAACACCACTACTCTCATCCAGGTCATTTCTAACTTAAAAAAAAACTACACCAAAGCAGTGTTTCAAAGGTGCTTTGAAGTGGCCTAGGACACTCATTTGAGCCTAAGAGAGTTCTGGAGGAATCACTTCAGTACCCTCCATTGCATAAGCCATATAGGTAAGCCTTGGCAGGGAGTGACTTCCAGGACTTTGAACTCTGCTTGGAGAAAATTGTGGCCAGATTGTGTCCTCGAGAAGAATTTTGAAGGGTTTGAGGGCTGACCCTGTTGTGGAATCTATTTTGGCATTGGGAAAGTCCCTGGGGGTTGGATGTGAGTGGCGAGGAAGTGGAAGAGTTGGTGGAGGACCACAGGGAAGAGCTATCCACTGAAGAGCTGCAAGAGCTTCACCTGGAACAGCAACAGGCCACAGCCCAAGAACTTGCTTCAGAGGAGGAAGAAGAGAGGGGGAAGGAGGTGCCTTCTTCATTGATTAATTAAGGACATTTGTGCAAATCTTAAGAGAGATGCCAGAAACAGACCTCACTGGACAGTTATTTTGTGTGACAGGGATCCAGTGACTCAAGCTGGTCCTAGTGGCATTAAAAGACAAAGAAGGAAAGTAACCCCAGAGAGGGCTTTGATACCTGAAGTCCTTATGGAGGGGGATTCCCCTTCCAAAAAATAAATCCTCCCTCTCTCCTCCACCCTATCTTCCATAAGCCATCAAAAGTGTCCAATAAAGGTATGTAATATTGATTTAATTGTTCATTAATAATTTTTGGTTAATATTTTTGGTTGTCTGGAATGGATTAATTGTTTTTATTTTTTGCTTTTCTCAACAAGTCGGCCATCTCCCACCGAGGCAGGGTGACCCAAAAAGAAAATACGTACTTTCATCATCATTCAACAGTTTCGCCTCACTCATACATAATCACTTTCTTTGCAGAGGATCTCAGATACGACAGCTGAGAATAAGTCCCTCCCAACTGTCACTAACCCAGACCCCTCCTTTAAAGTGCAGGCATTGTACTTCCCATTTCCAGGACACAAGTCTAACTAAATCAATTAACTTGTTTCCCTGAATCCCTTCACAAAATATTACCCTGCTCACACTTAAACAGCTCGTCAGGTCCCAAAATCCATTCGTCTCCATTCACTCCTATCTAACACGCTCACACATGCTTGCTGGAAGTCCAAGCCCCTCGCCCACAAATCCTCCTTTACCACCTCCCTCCAACCTTTTCGAGGACGACCCCTACCCCGCCTTCCTTCCCCTACAGATTTATACGCTCTCCAAGTCATTCTACTTTGATCCATTCTCTCTAAATGACCAAACCACCTCAACAACCCCTCTTCAGCCCTCTGACAAATACTTTTAGTAACTCCACACCTCCTAATTTCCACATTCCAAATTTTCTGCATAATATTTACACCACACATTGCCCTGAGACAGGACATCTCCACTGCCTCCAGCCTCCTCCTCGCTGCAGTATTTGCAACCCATGCTTCACACCCATATAAGAGTGTTGGTACCACTATACTTTCGTACATTCCCTTCTTTGCCTCCATGGATAACGTTTTTTGTCTCCACAGATACCTTAACGCACCACTCACCTTTTTTCCTTCATCAATTCTATGGTTAACCTCATCCTTCATAAACCCATCCGCTGACAAGTCAACTCCCAAATATCTGAAAACATTCACTTCTTCCATAATCCCTCTCCAATGTGATATCCAATTTTTCTTTATTTAAATCGTTTGATACCCTCATCACCTTACTCTTATCTATGTTCACTTTCAACTTTCTACCTTTACACACCCTCCCAAACTCGTCCACTAACCTTTGCAGCTTTTCTTTAGAATCTCCCATAAGCACAGTATCGTCAGCAAAAAGTAACTGTGTCAACTCCCATTTCGCATTTAATTCCCCATAATTTAATCCCACCCCTCTCCCCAACACCCTAGCATTTACTTCTTTTACAACCCCATCTATAAATATATTAAACAACCATGGTGACATTACACATCCCTGTCTAAGACCTACTTTTATCGGGAAGTAATCTCCCTCTCTCCTACACACCCTAACCTGAGCCTCACTATCCTCATAAAAACTCTTTACAGCCTTCAGCAACTTACTACCTATTCCATACACTTGCAACATCTGCCACATTGCTCCCTTGTCCACTCTATCATATGCCTTTTCTAAATCCATAAATGCAATGAAAACTTCCCTACCTTTATCTAAATACTGTTCACATATATGCTTCAATGTAAACACTTGATCTACACATCCCCTACCCACTCTAAAAGCCTCCTTGCTCATCTGCAATCCTACTCTCTGTCTTACCTCCAATTCTTTCAATAATAACCCTGCCATACACTTTACCTGGTATACTCAGTAAACTTATTCCCCTATAATTCTTACAATCTCTTTTATCCCCCTTCCCTTTATATAAAGGAACTATACATGCTCTCTGCCAATCCCTAGGTACCTTCCCCTCTTTCATACATTTCTCAAATAAAAATACCAACCACTCCAACACTATATCCCCCCAGCTTTTAACATTTCTGTCATGATAACAAAAGGCACAATACTGTGATTGGAACAATACACAAATAATCCACACATAGGAGAGGGGGGTTTACAATGACATTTCAGTCTGACTTGGACCATTTACAAAGTCACACTAACAGAAAGGAGGAGGAGGAGGCAGTACGTATATGTAGGCCACCAGACAGGGACAGGACAAGGGAGGTAGTAGGAAAGGAAGTAGAGAGGTTGTGGTAGAGGCAGTAGTAGTAGTGGAGTCAGTCAATGACTAAGAAAGAGGAGCACTGCAAGGAAGAGGACAAGAGGAACAGGAAATAGAGTAGACACCAGGAGGATCTATAGAGGCAGGAGAGGCATGAACTAGACTGGTGCGAAGATGAAAAGTAAGGTTGATGTCTAAGCAATGGAGAGAGTTGTTGAGATAAGAAAGTCTGGAAATATAGGGAAGGCAGAGAACAGGAAGGTCCCAGGAGCAGAGAGTTTGGGAGAGAAGACAGTCCGTTTAACACGTGAGAAGGCAGTCTATGAAATGGGAAGGGTAGCCAAGACGAGAAAATGAATTACGAAGGGTGGAAATTTCCGATTCAAGGAACTGAGGATCTCAAATGTGGAGAGCACGGAGAAAGAGAGAAATAAGAACACTTTTCTTGACAGAGGAAGCATGATAAGAAAAGTAGTTAGTGAATGTAATTGCCACTGTGCATACGCTTGTGATACACGGAAAAAGCAAAACCTGTATCTGAGTGGTGGACATGAACATCAAGGAAAGGAAGCAAAGAACTAGACTCCCATTCAGCTCTAAACTTAATGGAAGGGGCAAGATTATTAAGGGCATCGAGAAATGGATGGGAGAGACTAGTCGTGAGGCCAAAGAGCAAAAATGTCATCTACATAGTGGAGCCAGAGTGAACAGCACATATCAATAGTAGGAAGAACAGTCTCAAAGTATTCCATATAAAGATTAGCAAGAACGGGAGATAGAGGAGAGCCCATAGCGACACCAAAGGTTTGAGAACAATATTTGCCTTGGAAGGAAAAGGAATTTGAGGCCACACAGGCAAATAAGATCAAGAAAGACATCAGTAGGTATAGGGAGATCAAGTAACACTTCATTGGCCTTCTCTCTGAGAAAATTGAGGACATCAAGAGGGACATCATCAAGAGGGACATCAGCAAAGAGGAACTCAACGTCAAGACTAAGCATCTTACAGGTAGGGAGAAGGCAAACTCGTTCAATGAAGTCTTTGAGAGTGAAGAAGGTGGGCAGGAGAAAAAGTACCAAGAAAGGGAGTGAGGGTTTTGGCCAGCCAAGAAGCAAGAGAATAAGACACTGAACCTCTTGAGAATAAGATGGGATGAATAGGAATATCAGGTTTATGAGTTTTGGGAAGGCCACAGAAATAAGGCAGAAGGACAAATGACAGGAAAATGTTCAACAAGGTCAAAGTCAGGAGGACAGAGGTCAGAGAGAGTCCTTAGTTTCTTGTTGAAAGTTCTCTTGATGCGATGAAGAGGGTTGGAAATGAGACGAGTGTAGGTACGTGAATCAGAGAGCAAGACTTCAGCTTTACGAAGGTAATCCTCACAGTCAAGGATAACTACCAAATTATTTTTGTCAAAAGAGAGGATGACAATGTTAGTGTTAGATTTAAAAGAAGAAAGGGCAAGTTGATAGCAGCAAGGAAGGTGATAATTCTTAGAAAACAGACTATCAAGAGCAGGAAGGAGAGCGCCATGAAAAGTAGAAAGGTCACGAAGATTATGAGAGTGAGGGGTAGGTGAAGTGGCAAAGGAAAGACCAAAACCAAGAAGTTCAAGCTCATGTTGGGAGAGTGTGACAGAAGACAGATTAGTAACACAGTCAGTAAGGGAGAATTTTGACCAAGGGCTATCTGAGATAAGACAAAGTTTATTCTGTAGTTTAGAATAATGAATTTGTGAATTAAGGTGAGCAGTGTCAAAAGCAATGGTAGTGAGTAGGTTACAGAGATCTTGTGGAAAAGAAGCAGAGAGAGCATGTTAACAGAGAATAAAGATGACATTTTCAACTTCGAGACTTAGTAGAGAGAATGAGCTGTTGAAGTAGATCGGCATGATCAGGAAAGGGAGTGCCCAGTGAGCTGGGTTTTAGGAAATGGGAGAAGGGGGCAAAACTTATTCAGCAAGACAGTCACGTAGAAAGCGAAGCTGATTCTTACGACACCTGGAAGCAATAAGAACAGCCTCATAAGAATGAAAGAGGGATTTAAAAGGAAGAACATTAAAAAAGTTGGAAAGAATAAGATGCTTACCTGCAGGGACCACAAATAACAAAGAGGCACAATACCGTGACTGGGTTATTTGTGTATTTCTGTCATGATCCCATCAGTTCCAACTGCTTTACCCCCTTTCATTCTACATAATGCTTCACACACCTCCCCCACACTCACACCCTGCTCTTCACTCCTAAAAGATGTTATACCTCCCTGGCCAGTGCATGAAATTACTGCCTCCCTTTCTTCATCAACATTTAGAAGTTCCTCAAAACATTCCTGCCATTTACCCAATACCTCCAGCTCCCCATCTAATAACTCCCCTACACTGTTTATAACTAACAAATCCATTCATTCCTTAGCCTTTCTTAACTTGTTTATCTCACTCCAATTTTTTTTTCCAATTCTCTTGCTAATCTTTACATGGAATACTTTGAGACTATTCTTCTTCCTACTATTGATGTGTGCCCTTCACTCTGGCTCTGCTAGGTAGATATCTTTGCTCTTTGGCCTCATGACTCTTAGTCTCTTTCAACCATTTCTTGATGCTCTTAATAATCTTGCCCCTTCCATTAAGTTTAAAGTTGAATGGGAATCTAATTCCTTGTTTCCTTTCCTTATGTTCATGTCCACCGCTCGGATACAGGTTTTGCCTTTTCCATGTACCGCAAGCCTATGCACAGTGCCATGTATATTTACTACTTTTCTCATCATGCTTCCTCTGTCAAGTGTTATTATCTTCCTCTTTCTCCGTGCTCTCCACATTTGTGATCCTCAGTTCCTTGAATTAGAAATTTCCACTCTTCATAATTCATTTTCCCATCTTGGCTACCCTTCCCATTTCATAGACTCTGCCTTCTCACGTGCTAAACAGACTTTCTTCTCTCCCAAACTCTCTACTCCTGAGAACTCTCCAGTCCTCTGCCTTCCCTACATTTCCGCTCTCCCTAATCTCAACAACTCTCTCCGTTCCTTAGACATCAAACTTACTTTTCGCCAGACTAACACTCTTTGCATTAATCTAGTTCATACCTCTCCTCCCTCTATAGATGCTCCTGGTGTCTACTCTATTTCTTGTTCCTCTTGTCCTCTTCAGTACTTTGGAGAAACTGGCCGATATCTGTCTGACAGACTTAGGGAGCACAAAAGTAGTCTTAGGCTTGCCGACACCAACAATCCTCTTTTCTGTCATGTCAGAGATCACAGTCATCTTATTGATTGGTCTTCTGCTAAAACTGTCTACCCTAAGTCCAACTTTCACAGTCGCCGTCTGGTTCAATCCTCCCTGATACACAACTTTCCTTGTATGAATCTTAGTCCTGGCTTTGTCTCTGTAGATGCCTTCCTTTCCCATTACATTGTTAAATGCTCCAAACTTCAGAACACCCATGACTTAACCTGATTCTTTTTTCACCTTCTCTCCCTTCCCCTTTCTTCTTTCTCCTTTGGGTTTTCTTTCTTGCCTTGTATTTGTCCTTTTTATTATATTTTTTCCCCTCTCTATGTTCTTGCTCCTACACTCTGTGGGCCCCTAGGTCCCTTGCAGTGCTCCTTTTTCTTAGTAGTATATGACTGACTCCATTACCACTACTATTATTACTCCTCCACCACTTCCTCTTTTGTTCCCGTCCCTGTCTGCTTGCCTATATATACTCCCTCCTTCTCTCCTTTTTGTTAGTTTGACTTTGCAAATGGTCCAATTCGGACCGAAACGTCGTCTTAAGCTCCTCTCTTCTATGTGCGGGTTATTTGTGAATTGTTCCAGTCATGGGTATTGTGCCTTTTTTTGTTTTGTTATTCTCAGCAAAATTTGTTAACGATCCCTCTCCCACTCTGTCATTTGCTCTCCTTTTGCACTCTCTCACCACTCTCTTCACCTTTCTTTTCTCTCCATATATTCTGCCCTTCTTACATCACTTCTGCTTTGTAGAAACCTCTCATAAGCTACCTTTTTCTCTGTTACAGTACCCTTTACCTCCTCATTCCACTAATCACTCCTCTTTCCTCCTGCACCCACCCTCCTATAGCCACAAACTTCTGCCCCAAATTCTACCACTGCATTTTTAAAACTATCCCATCCCTCTTCTATATCCCCCCCCACTACCCATACTTACACTAGCCCACCTTTCTGCCAATAGTTGCTTATATCTCACCCTAACTTCTTCCTCCCTTAGTTTATAAATTTTCACTTCTCTTACTTGCTGTTGCCATTTTCCTTTTGTCCAATTTACCTCTTACTCTAACTGTAGCTACAACTAAATGATCTTTTATCCACCAATATACAGTGGTCCCCCGAGTAACGAAAAAACTTCATCCCAGAAGCCTGCTCAAGTGCCATTACCGAACGAATTTACTCCCTTAAGGAATAATGTCACGTAGGTTAGTCTATTTCAGGCCCCCAAAAATACACTTCCACAAGCACTTACAATATTATACTTACATAATTGTACAATTTCCGGGGTGTTCGTTACTCGGGGGACCACTGTATAGTCCAACAAAAAATGTTGTCATTACACTATGTATCATATCTCGTGTATTTATTAATTCTCTTTTTCATAAAATATGTATTACCCATTACCAAACCTCTTTCCATACAAGTTCAATTAAAGGCCCCACTTATCATTTACCCCTGGCACCCCAAACTTACCTACTATGCCCACCACAACAGTTTCTCCCACTTTAGCATTAAGGTCCCCCACCACAATTACTATCCCACTTGGTTCAAAATGATCTAAACACTTGCTTTACCTCTCTCAAAATCTCTCTCCTCTACACTCTTCTCCAGCTGCATAAACTCTTAGTATAACCCACTTTTAATAACCGACTCTTAAGCTACAGTGGGAGTAAAAGGTAGATGGGATACAAGGAAAATAGAATCAGTAAGTAAAAGAGAGGTGAAGGTTTATAAACTAAAAGAGGAGGCAGTTAGGGTAAGATATAAACAACTATTGGAGGATAGATGGGCTAGTGAGAGTGTAGGCAATGGGGTCGAAAATGTATGGGGTAGATTTAAAAATGTAGTGTTAGAGTGTTCAGCAGAAGTTTGTGGTTACAGGCGAGTGGGTGCGGGAGGGAAGAGGAGCGATTGGTGGAATGATGATGTAAAGAGAGTAGTAAGGGAGAAAAAGTTAGCATATGAGAGGTTTTTACAAAGTAGAAGTGATGCAAGGAGGAAGAGTATATGGAGAGAGAAAAGAGAGGTTAAAAGAGTGGTGAAGCAATGTAAAAGAGAGCAGATGAGAGAGTGGGTGAGATGTTATCAGCAAATTTTGTTGAAAATAAGAAAAGTTTTGGAATGAGATTAATAAGTTGAGGAAGCCTAGAGAACAAATGGATTTGACAGTTAAAAATAGGAGAGGAGAGTTATTAAATGGAGAGTTAGAGGTATCGGGAAGATGGAGAGAATATTTTGAGGATTTGTTAAATGTTGATGAAGACAGGAAGCTGTGATTTCGTGTGTAGGGCAAGGAGGAATAACATCTTGTAGGAGTGTGGAAGAGCCAGTTGTGGGTGTAGGGAAGTTCGTGAGGCAGTGGGTAGAATGAAAGGGGTAAGGCAGCTGGGATTGATGGGATAAAGATAGAAATGTTAAAAGCAGGTGGGGATATAATTTTGGAGTGGTTGGTGCTATTATTTAATAAATGTATGGAAGAGGGTAAGGTACCTAGGGATTGGCAGAGAGCGTGTATTGTTCCTTTGTATAAAGGCAAAGGGGACAAAAGAGAGTGCAAAAATTATAGGGGAATAAGTCTGTTGAGTGTACCTGGTAAAGTGTATGGTAGAGTTATTATTGAAAGAATTAAGAGTAAAACAGAAAGCAGGATAGCAGATGAACAAGGGGCTTTAGGAAGGTAGGGGTGTGTAGACCAAGTGTTTACAGTGAAACATATAGGTGAACAGTATTTGGATAAGGGTAAAGATGTTTTTGTGGCATTTATGGATTTGGAAAAGGCGTATGATAGGGTAGATAGGAGGGCAATGTGGCAGATGTTGCAGGTGTATGGAATAGGAGGAAGGTTACTGAAAGCAGTGAAGAGTTTTTATGAGGATAGTGAGGCTCAGGTTAGAGTGTGTAGGAGGGAAGGGGACTATTTCCCAGTAAAAGTGGGCCTTAGACAAGGATGTGTGATGTCACCGTGGTTGTTCAATATATTTATAGATGGGGTTGTAAGAGAAGTGAATGCGAGGGTCTTGGCAAGAGGTGTTGGGCTAAAAGATAAAGAAGCAAATACAAAGTGGGAGTTGTCACAGTTGCTTTTGCTGATGACACTGTGCTTTGGGAGATTCTGAAGAGAAGCTGCAGAGGTTGGTGGATGAATTTGGTAGGGTGTGTAAAGAAGAAAATTGAAAG
The DNA here is from genome assembly GCA_009830355.1 of Cherax destructor. Classification (NCBI taxonomy): domain Eukaryota; kingdom Metazoa; phylum Arthropoda; class Malacostraca; order Decapoda; family Parastacidae; genus Cherax; species Cherax destructor. Next base: position 24,571 of record WNWK01010122.1, read on the forward strand.
TGAATATAGGAAAGAGTAAGGTGATGAGGATAACAAAAAGAATAGGTGACGAAAGATTGGATATCAGATTGGAGGGAGAGAGTATGGAGGAGGTGAATGTATTCAGATATTTGGGAGTGGACATGTCGGCGGATGGGTCTATGAAGGATGAGGTGAATCATAGAATTGATGAGGGGAAAAGGGTGAGTGGAGCACTTGAGTCTGTGGAGACAAAGAACCTTGTCCATGGAAGTAAAGAGGGAATGTATGAGAGTATAGTTATACCAACGCTCTTATATGGGTGTGAAGCATGGGTGATGAATGTTGCAACGAGGAGAAGGCTGGAGGCAGTGGAGATGTCATGTCTGAGGTCAATGTGTGGTGTGAATATAATGCAGAGAATTCGGAGTTTGGAAATTAGGAGGAGGTGCGGGATTACCAAAACGATTGTCCAGAGAGCTGAGGAGGGTTGTTGAGGTGGTTTGGACATGTAGAGAGAATGGAACGAGACAGAGTGACTTCGAGTGTATAAATCTGTAGTGGAGGGAAGGCGGGGTAGGGGTCGGCCTAGGAAAGGTTGGAGGAGGGGTAAAGGAAGTTTTGTGTGCGAGGGCTTGGATTTCCAGCAAGCATGTGTGAGCGTATTTGATAGGAGTGAATGGAGGCATATGGTTTTAATACTTGACGTGCTGTTGGAGTGTGAGCAAAGTAACATTTATGAAGGGATTCAGGGGAAAACCCGGGAGGCCGGACTTGAGTTCTGGAGATGGGAAGTACAGTGCCGGCACTCTGAAGGAGGGTGTAAATGTTGCAGTTTTATAACTGTAGTGTAAAGCACCCTTCTGGCAAGACAGTGATGGAGTGAATGATGATGAAAGTTTTTCTTTTTCGGGCCACCCTGCCTTGGTGGGAATCGGCCGATGTGTTAATAAAAAAAAAAAAAATTTTAATCCACCTAATCCCTGAATTTATACATTTATATTCCCTCTTCCTTCCATAAGTGATCATTCAACATTACTGCTACTCCTTCCTTAGGTCCCCCTTCCTCCCTCCTCTCCTCTCTCTCCCTCTCCTCCTCTCTCTCCCTCTCTCAGATGTATACACCTTACCTAATCCCATATATTATTCTTCCCACTGAATATTGCCTATCCCTCCAGGGAAAAAAAAACCTTGTACAATCAACCCTCGGTTTTCGTGTTTAATCCGTTCCAGAGGGATCAACTAAAACTGAAATCAACGAAAACTGAAGCCATTTTCCCCATAAGAAATAATATAAATTCAATTAATTCGTTTCAGACACCCAGGAGTATTAACAAAAAATATTTTTTTTAGATTAAATATAGATTTACATACAGAAAAGAATGACAAATAAATATAAAGCACTAATAACATGTATAAATGAACATTTAACATCACACTTACGTGTATTTGCAACTCTTGTTGGTGTATGGAAGATGGAGAGGAGAGAGTGAGGCTTGTTTATTGTTGGGAGGCAGGACAAACTGCTTCAATTTGACACTAATATCAGCTCTACGGCTTATTTATCTATCACAATTCATCTAATATGAATTTCACACAAATTTCAAACAATGCCAATTTCAAAATAGGGTCCAAAGTAAACAAGGCAGACATTCCTGGCACTAAAATAACATGTTCTCTGTTCATTAGCCACGTCTCCAGGCCCCTGTTCCATTACTACTACTACTACTACATAGAAAGCCCCTTGTTATGCTGAGTAAATCAGTAAATCATTACTTTTGCTTTCCATTTTGAATTTTTATTCTCACAAAAATAGATGATTTACTGTTATGTATACAACTGCATCATTGTAAAAATGGTATAAATAATATCAGAGCACTTGTGCATGAATATAAGACTCGCCAGTTGATGTGTATTGGACGCATGGTGTGATTTGTTTACTCTTGAACATCGTCAAAAATCGAACATTTTCGCTACTTTGAGCTCAATTTCAAGGTACTTGTCATTGTCATACCAATCAAAATCATCTCCATTTCTGTAATATGTCTTCCATTCTATCAAATGAGACCAAGAAAATGAGAATACATCAATAAATACCATACGAAAATCGACTGCAAAGTCGCTGTTTTAATCGAAAAAAACGGTCAGTTTTTTTTCTCTCATTATGCAGTGTGTACTGCAGGATTTTTTTTATACTTTGCACACTGACCACACAGACCCATTCTTTCACATGTATGCCTACCAGACGTTTTCTGCTTAAATTGAGGCCGCTAGAATTTGGGCGTACTAGTACGGTACCAACCCCTGCTCGTAAAACGTACTAGTACGGCACCGACCCCGAAAGGGTTAAACGGTCCAAACGTATATATACGTTCTTACCGTTAATGCCCCAAACGTGTTTTATTTTTCCTGCCTCCAAATTTGGCACGATTGGCCTGAGATGCTTGGTCAGCATAGACTGGGTCTTAACACTCGGTGTGCGCCATATTAAAAAAATCTGAAACCACTTAGTACCTTGTGGGAGCACCAGTTAAATTGAGTACCAGCTAGAACAAACAGTGCAGCAAATACCAAGGATTCACTGATGTCATGTCATATTAACACTCCCCTTTTAACCCTTTGAGGGCGTTTGACGTACTAGTACGCCTAAATTCTAGCGCCCTCAAATCAAGCAGAAACAGGCTGGTAGGCCTAGATATCAGAGAATGGGTCTGCGCGGTCAGTGTGCACAGTATAAAAAAAATCCTGCACCACACAGTGCATAACGAGGAAAAAAAAACTCCGACCGTATTTTTAGTTTAAAACAGCAAGTTTGCAGTCTATTTTCGTATGGTAATTATGATTATATTCTCGTTTTCTTGGTCCCATTTGATAGAATGGAAGATATACTAGAGAAATAGAGATAATTTTGATCGGTTTCTCAATGACAAGTACCTAGAAATTGAGCGCAAATTAGCAAAAATGTTCGATTTTTGGCGATGTTCAAGAGTAAACAAATCACGCCACACGTACAATACACATCAACTGGCGACTCTAATATTCTTGCACAAGTGTGCTGATGTCATTTATACCGTTTTTACAATGATGCAGTAGTATACATAATAATAAACCTTCAATTTATTGTGAGAATAAAAATTCAAAATGGAAAGCAAAAGTAATGTAAGAGGTGCCTGGAAACGTGACTAATGGACAGATAAAATGTTATTCGAGTGCCAGGAATGTCTGTCTCGTTTATTCCGGACCCTATTTTGAAATTGGCATCTTTTGAAATTTGTGTGAAATTGGACAAATTGCCAATTTCTGACCACCTTATTGGGTAGTTGAAATCGGTAAATTGGCAGTTTCTTGTACTCAATCGATAGAAGAAATAGAGTTCTAGCGAAATAGCTATAATTGTAGTAGACTGAAACATTGGAATTTGCCGAAAATAGGGCTCAAAGTCGGCGAAATCGCCGATGCGTAAATAGCATCGATACTGCTAACTTCGCGAGAGCATAATTCCGTTAGTTTTCGATCAAATTTCATAATTTTGGTGGCGTTATGATCGGAAAAAGATGCTCTATCATTTCATAAGAAAATTTTTTTTTTTTTTTTCCGAAAATGTTTCGACCCTGGAAGAGAGTTAAGAATCGGGGTCTCGACCCTGAAAGGGCTAAGAGGAAAGTGATGTCGGCAGGCTGGCTGGCCACCTGGCTGGCTGATTGGCTGTCTCTATTTCAGTCTGTCTGTCTGTCTGTATCTATCTCTGTCTCTCTCTCTATCTGTCTGTCTCAAAGGAACACATACGTAAATACAATTATACACAGTGTAAATTACCTAGGATAACTCAACAAATCCAGACAAAGTGCTATACTGTGCTTGTGATCGTATGTAATACCAGTTGGTTCATGAGCTACTCTCTGAGACAAGCAGACAGAAAGAGACACATAAACAGACAGGTTTGTGTAACACAAAAAGCAGTGTACGGTAATCAAATGTCACCAGTCATTAGTGGAGTGATAAAGAAAGATAAGACAACGCTCAACCCTCATCAAATGTCAGATAGTCATTAGTGGAGTGATAAGATAAGATGAACTCATCAAATATCAGCAGTGGAGATAAGGCAGTGACACAGTCTTACATCATGCTTCAAGGGAACTTGTTTTTTTTTTTTTATTATTATTTTTTATTATTATTATTATTTTTTTATTATTATTATTATTATTATTATTATTATTATTATTATTATTATTCACTATCATTATCATTATTACTATTATTATGCACTATCATTATCATTATTATTATGCACTATCATTATCATTATTATTATGCACTATCATTATCATTATTATTATGCACTATCATTATCATTATTATTATTATTATTTGAGCACAATTTCAGTACCTAATATTAGTGTCAGAACAGAGATTGGCTATGAAATCACAAGTACTACTATAAATTGTAATTATCAGAACAAAAATTATATAAAATATAAAAAAGAGAAAAAAAGGTATATCGGCAACATTTATGCAAGCGACAGGACTAGATGTTGCCATCAGGTGAGCATCCAGTGCCAACTTAGCAGCCTCATATCTCAGTAAGTACTAATATTTTTTTTTATCCTATAACACTTAGGAAAATGAGCTCTTTATTTCTATATAAAAAAACAATTTTTTTTTTTTTCAAAATATTCGGGGCACTGGGCGAGAGAACGTATACATACGTTTGGACCGTTTAAGGGTTAAGTATTTTTAACAAGCTGGGAGGGACTTATTCTCAGCTGTCGTATCTGAGCGTCTCTGCAAAGACAGTGACTATGTATGAGTGAGGTGAAAGTATTGAATGATGAAAGTATTTTCTTTTTGGGGATTTTCTTTCTTTTTGGGTCACCCTGACTCGGTGGGAGATGGCAGACTTGTTGAAAAAAAAAATTAAATTTAAATTTAATAACTAAAATACTTACTTTGAGGCCTTAAGCTGGGCCCAGGCCCATACTGTTGCGAAGACTCTGCTAGCGAGTTGCCACCACCAAGTTTGGGGAACTCCCGATGAAAAAACGGCGACTGTTGGACTGAGGAGGACTGTAGGGGCCCACCATCCAGTGGGAGTGGTGCCCCGGGGGAACCACCAGGAATTGTCCCACTTCCTGCTGCACTGCTCCATGGTTTGTTGCTGTTGCTTAGATTGTTGTTCCCATTGCTTATGTTGCTGGTGGGTGTGGTGGTGGTGGTGCTGTTTGTGGTGAGGTGATTTATGAGGTTGGGAGTAGTGGTGATGGTGGTGGTGCCAGTTGTGGCTTTGTTGCTTGAAGAGTTGCTGCTGAGGTTGCCGATTGAAGTGCTGGTGCTTGTGGTAGCAGTACTGGTTGTGGAAGTAATAGATATACTGCTTACATTGGGGTTGTTGCTGATATTTTTGTTTTTGTTGTTTGTGATGGAATTTCCGTTGATGTTGTTGTTGGTAGGTGTGGTGGTAGTACTGTTGGTAATAATGGTGGGGTTGAGGCTGACTGCATTGTTCCCACCATCCAGTGCTGGACCTCCACCACCAATTACTAGGAAAAAAGTACATACATCAAGCATTATTTTCTGTTGGTTTTGAGTTTTTCTAATCTTCTGTCTAGTCTGGTTGGCAATAATAATGGTCATTTCCCCTCTAATACAGAATAATCCAAATAAAGAGCACTTTCACTAATAATCTTTAAATAGCTGTCTTTTCAGATAAAAAGGGATATCAAAACTACAACAATCAAAAGAAATCCAACATTTGAAAAATTCTTCAGTACTAGCGCTGTAATTCCTGCCCTCAGAATTCAAGCGTAGCTAATCAGTTTTCCTAAATTCCTTTATAGAATGTTTATCTTGCCTACATTCCTACAGCACATCCAATCTCCAAAAAAACATTCTACTTTACATCTTGCTGATCTACCTAGAGTACACAAATATCTGTTAAATGCTGGAGCCCCTACTCCTCAAAACAGTCTTTCCTTCCCTCCCCCTAATCCTTCAGAGATATTCCCTAAACCTTTAATACACCTGATTTGTATCCTAAACCTTTAATACACCTGATTTGTATTCCATTGTGGACAACTAACTTGCTCCAGCTTTTCTTGATGACCAAACCATCTCAAACCCTCCTCTGCTCCAACCACATCTTATTTCTATTAGTGATTCACGGCACCTTCAACAGAGTAACCTTTCTTTCATTAAAATATTAAAATCTCCATGGGAGAGTGTAAATCTTCCTCTGTAAGCCATGCGTGTCATAAAAGGCAACTAAAATGCCGGGAGCATGGGGCCAGTAACCCCTTCTCCTGTATAAATTACTAAATTTAAAAAGAAAGACTATTTTTTTAGGTCACCCTGCCTCAGTGGGTTACAACTGGTGTGTTAAAAGAACTACGTATTATAATATAGGATTTAGTTTTCCATTATTGGCATTACATTGTATGTTTATGTACACAAAGACAAAAATGTATATTACTATTATTATTATATTATGTGCATTTCCTTTTGTATGTATTTTATCATTTCTCTAGCTTAAGCAAAGTATTCCATGCATGCTCTAAACATGAAATCAAATTTTCTTTATTTCAATTTAATTCACATACTAAAATACAAGTCAATGTGACATTACTGGGAGGTTGAGAATTTGGAGTGGAGCTTGTGCTGCTTCCTAGGTTGTTGTTGGTCGATACTTGGCTGACCACATCCACACTCGTAGGTGCCCCTGCCCCGGGTGCCTGTCACAAATGAATATATATATAAAATAAGAGAATTCTCTCAATTTCACAAATATATACACATTAACCACAGATATTTAAAGAAAAATAGTAAGAATTGCCAATATTTCATATTTTAACTCTTCCCTTAATAATTTAAAATATATGAAAATACCGTCAAAGTGGGATGTTTGAATGTGCGTGGATGTTGTGTGAATGATAAGAAAGAGATGATTGTAGATGTTATGAATGAAAAGAGGCTGGATGTCCTGGCTTCAAGTGAGACAAAGCTGAAGGGGGTAGGAGAGTTTCAGTGGGGAGAAATAAATGGGATTAGGTCAGGGGTTTCAAATAGAGTTAGAGCTAAAGAAGGAGTGGCAATAATGTTGAATAATCAGTTATGACAGGTAAAGAGGGAATATAAATGTATAAATTCAAGGATTATGTGGAGTAAAATAAAGGTTGGATGTGAAAAGTGGGTTATAGTAAGTGTTTATGCACCTGGAGAAGAGAGAAGTGTAGAGGAGAGAGAGAGAGAGATTTTGGGAAATGTTGAGTGAGTGTGTGGGGAGTTTTGAACCAAGTGAGAGAGTAATTGTGGTTGGGGATCTTAATGCTAAAGTGGGTAAAAATGTTGTGGAGGGAGTAGTAGGTAAATTTGGGGTGCCAGGGGTAAATGTAAATGGGGAACCATTAATTGAGCTATGTGTAGAAAGATGTTTGGTAATAAGTAATACATATTTTATGAAAAAGAGGATAAATAAATATACAAGGTATGATATAGCACGTAAGGAAAGTAGTTTGTTAGATTATGTATTGGTGGATAAAAGGTTGATGGGTAGGCTTCAGGATGTACATGTTTATAAAGGGGCAATGGATATATCGGATCAATATTTAGTTGTAGCTACAGTTAGAGTAAAAGGTAGATGGGACAAAAAGAAAATGGCAACAGCAAGTAAGAGAGAGGTAAAAGTGTATAAACTAAGGGAGGAGGAAGTTAGGGTGAGATATAAGCAACAATTGGCAGAAAGGTGGGCTAGTGCAAGTACGAGTAGTGGGGGGGTTGAAGAGAGTTGGGATAGTTTTAAAAATGCAGTATTAGAATGTGGTGAAGAAGTTTGTGGCTATAGGAGGGTGGGTGCAGGAGGAAAGAGGAGTGAGTGGTGGAATGAAGAAGTAAAGGGTGTGATAAAAGAGAAAAAGGTAGCTTATGAGAGGTTTTTACAAAACAGAAGTGTTAATAGAAGAGCAGAGTATATAGAATAGATGATATATTACAGAAATAGAGATAATTTTGACTGGTTTCATGATGACAAGTACCTTGAAACTGAGAGCAAAGCGAAAATGTTCGATTTTGGCCGATGTTCAAGAGTAAACAAATCACACCATGCGTCCAATACACATCAACTGGAGAGTCTAATATTCTTGCACAAGTGCGCTGATATTATTTATAACATTTTTACAATGATGCAGTTGTATACATAACAGTAAATCTTCTATTTTTTGTCAGAATAAAAATTCAAAATGGAAAGCAAAAGTAATGTAAGAGGGACCTGGAGATGTGACTAATGAACAGAGATGTTATTTTAGTGCCAGGAATGTCCGCCTTGTATATTATGGACCCTATTTTAAAATTGGCATCGTTTGAAATTTGTGTGAAATTGGCCAAATTGCCATTTTCTAACCACTATTTTGGGTAGTTGAAATTGGTAAATAGGTAGTTTCTTGTACTCAATTGATAGAAGAAATGGAGTTCTAGCGAAATAGCTATAATTTTAGTAGACTGAAACATTGGAATTTGCCGAAAATAGGGCTCAAAGTGGGCGAAATCGCCGATGCGTAAATGTCATGGATACCGCTAACTTTGCTAAAAACATAATTCCGTTAGTTTTCGATCAAATTTCATAATTTTGGTGGCATAACGTCATTTCATAAGAAAAAATAATTTGTTTTTGTTTTTGAAATTCGTGGACCCCCGGAGAACAAGTTTCAGAGAGACCCCTTGGACCCCCAAAGGGTTAAAGGAGGGGTCTGGGATAGTGACAGCTGGGAGGGACGATTCTCAGCTGTCATATCTGAGCGCCTCTGCAAAGACAGTGATTATATATGAGTGTGGTGAAAGTGTTGAATGATGATGAAAGTATTTTTTTGGGGGGATTTTCTTTCTTTTTGGGTCACCCTGCCTCGGTGGGAGACGGCCGACTTGTTGAAAAAAAGAAATATGAAAATACACCAGTTATTTACAAAATACAGTAGTACGTCGGTACTCGAACTTAATTCATTCCGGAAGGCTGTTCGAGTGCCGATCTGAGTACCGAATGAATTTTTCCCATAAGGAATAACGTAAATTACGTTATGTAGAGTGATATAGGTTCTGTTTGGCAATTCTTTTCCAAAATAAACCTTTCTCATCACAATTGAACACTTGAGGAATAAAACCCTCAGCCTCTATATAGTTACTAAACTCACTGACACATTTCTCAGCAGCATCTTTGTCAGAACTAGCTGCCTCAACATGCTTCACTACACAGTGTATGCCACTTCTCTTCTTAAATTTCTCAAACCACCCATGACTCGCTTTGAACACTTCACTACTTGTATTAGCACTCATTCCATGAGTATTTTTTCGAGAGATTGGAGTGCAGATATTTTGCTTTTTTGCAAATGAAGGTCTCAAACATTTATCACCAGCTAACTGTTTTTCACTGACCCAAATCAACAACAATTTCTCAAACTCTTCAATTGTTTGTGGTCTTTGCTTCACTCATTTTGCAACATCAGCCTTTTTAATGGCCTCTTTATTTTTTACTATCGTAGAGACCGTAGATTTTGCCGTGAAAAACTCAGTAGCAAGATCCGACACGTGGGCATTGCTTTCACATTTCGCTGAGAGTTCTTTTTTCATCTCTATTGTGACTAACCTAACCTGACCTGTCTCAGCTTACATGTTCTGAAAGGTCGTGTTTGTTTGGTCAAGTGCTGAGCAAACGGTTGACTACCGAGAAATTTTTTTTATCAAACAAAGCGCTCGAACACCGAATTGTTCGAGTTGGGAACTGTTCGAGTACTGAGGTACTACTGTACTTACAGTCATACAAGTTAATTATTTATACATAAATTCACACTTCCATCACATCATTGATGTATTCCCATCCTGATTGTTTAAAATACAATAATGAAACACATCTGTACCAGCAATTTTCAACAAGCATGAACCATAAGGTGAAGAATAGGTCTTACATCAATTAGTCAACAAAAATACATCAGCCAGAGGATATGCCACTCTCTCTGAGGCTTTAAAGATTATTTAAACTCAAGGACACAAATATTCTACTGACTATTGAAAAGGAAATTAAAAAGTTAATAGTTTTTGATGGTAACTCATTCACAGCATCATACATCACCTAATTAGCTCCCAATAAGTCCATGTTCCATTTAAATATTAAAATGCCCAAAAGAACTTTGACAAATATTTTTTTTTTTTTCAACAAGTCGGCCGTCTCCCACCGAGGCAGGGTGACCCAAAAAGAAAGAAAATACGTACTTTCATCATCCTTCAACACTTTCACCTCACTCATACATAATCACTGTCTTTGCAGAAGCGCTCAGATGCGACAGCTGAGAATAAGTCCCTTCCAGCTGTCACTATCCCAGACCCCTCCTTTAAAGTGCAGGCATTGTACTTCCCATTTCCAAGACTCTAAGTCCAACTAAAACAATGAACTGGTTTCCCTGAATCCCTTCACAAAATGTTACCCTGCTCACACTCCAACAGCTCGTCAGGTCCCAAAAACCATTCGTCTCCATTCACTCCTATCTAACAGGCTCACACATGCTAGCTGGAAGTCCAAGCCCCTCGCCCACAAAACCTCCTTTACCCCCTCCCTCCAACCTTTTCGAGGACGACCCCTACCCAGCCTTCCTTCCCCTACAGATTTATACGCTCTCTAAGTCATTGTATTTTGATCCATTCTCTCTAAATGACCAAACCACCTCAACAACACCTCTTCAGCCCTCTGACTAATACTTTTAGTAACTCCACACCTCCTAATTTCCACACTCCAATTTTCTGCATAATATTTACACCACACATGTGCCCTTAGACAGGACAACTCCACTGCCTCCAGCCTCCTCCTCGCTGCAGCATTTGCAACCCATGCTTCACACCCATATAAGAGTGTTGGTACCACTATACTTTCATACATTCCCTTCTTTGCCTCCATGGATAACGTTTTTTTTTGTCTCCACAGATACCTCAACGCACCACTCCCCTTTTTTCCTTCAATTCTATGATTAACTTCATCCTTCATAAACCCATCCGCTGACAAGTCAACTCCCAAATATCTGAAAACATTCACTTCTTCCATAATCCCTCTCTCCAATGTGATATCCATTTTTTTTTTATTTAAATCGTTTGATACCCTTATCACCTTACTCTTATCTATGTTCACTTTCAACTTTCTACCTTTACACACCCTCCCAAACTCGTCCACTAACCTTGGCAACTTTTCTTTAGAATCTCCCATAAGCACAGTATCAGCAAAAAGTAACTGTCAACTCCCATTTTGCATTTAATTCCCCATAATTTAATCCCACTCGTGTCCCCAACACCCTAGCATTTACTTATTTTACAACCCCATCTATAAATATATTAAACAACCATAGTGACATTGTTGAAATTAAGACACATGTGCAACATCTGGGTATCTTTATAGTAGACGTTTTGCCATCTTAGATAGGGATGTGTAATGTCAGCATGATGTTAGTGTCTGACAAGTTGTACAAGAGTGGTATACAATACCGACAAGATGAAATTAAGACACGTGCAACATCTGGGTATCTTTGTAGTAGACGTTTCGCCATCCAGTGGCTTTATCAATACAAAATTTGAAGAGAGTAGAACTATATACAAAAGATGAGGTAATCAGTCCCTCGGCCTTGGAGTTGGTGTGTTCAGCACCGTTGATGTAGAGATTCTGAATCTCTACATCAACTGTACTGAACACACCCACTCCAAGGCCGAGGGACTGATTACCTCATCTTTTGTATATACAGTGGACGCTCGGTTAACGAAATTAATCCGGTCCAGGAGCTATTACTTAATCTGAATCTTTCGTAATCTGAAACCTTATTTCCCATAAGAAATAATGTAAATACAATTAATTCGTTCCACAAAAAAATAATCACTAAAAAAAAAAACAATAACATTTACTTACCTTTATTAACCCTTTGGGGGTCGACAGGCCTTCTCAGGAAAGTGTTCCTGGGGTCGAAATTTTTTTCGAAAAAAAAATAATAATTTTTTCTTATGAAATGATAGAGAATCTTTTTCCGATCATAACGCCACCAAAATTATGAAATTTGATCGAAAACTAACGGAATTATGCTTTCGCGAAGTTATCGGTAGCCATGACACTTACGCATCGGCGATTTCGCCCAATTTGAGCTCTATTTTCGACAAATTCCAATGTTTCAGTCTCCTAAAATTATAGCTATTACGCTAGAACTCCATTTCTTCTATCGATTGAGTACAAGAAACCGCCTATTTACCAATTTTATCTACCCAAAATAGTGGTCAGAAAATGTAAATTTTCCAATTTCACACAAATTTCAAACGATGCCAATTTCAAAATAGGGTCCAGAGTAAACAAGACAGATATTCCTGGCACTAAAATAACATGTTCTCTGTTCATTAGCCACGTCTCCAGGCCCCTGTTCCATTACTTTTGTTTTTCATTTTGAATTTTTATTCTCACAAAAAATAGAAGATTTACTGTTATGTATACAACTGCATCATTGTAAAAATGGTACAAATAATATCAGAGCACTTGTGTATGAATATAAGACTCGCCAGTTGATGTGTATTGGAGGCATGGTGTGATTTGTTTACTGTTGAACATCGTCAAAAATCGAACATTTTCGCTACTTTGAGCTCAATTTCAAGGTACTTGTCATTGTTATACCAATCAAAATCATCACTATTTCTGTAATATATTTTCCATTCTATCAAATGAGACCAAGAAAACGAGAATACATCAATAAATACCATACGAAAATCGACTGCAAAGTCGCTGTTTTAATCGAAAAAAACGGTCAGAGTTTTTTTTCTCTCATTATGCAGTGTGTACTGCAGGATTTTTTTTATACTGTGCACACTGACCACACAGACCCATTCTTTCATATGTATGTCTACCAGACGTTTTCTGCTTAAATTGAGGCCGCTAGAATTTGGGCGTACTAGTACGGCACCAACCCCTGCTCGTAAAACGTACTAGTACGGCACCGACCCCCAAAGGGTTAAAGAGTTGCAGGCATCTGGAAGGTAGAGTTGCTGACAGGGGCAGGGTGTTAATGGTTGGAAGGGGAATCCCCCTCCAAAAGGACTTCAGGTAACAAGTCCCTCTCTGGGGTTACTTCCCTTCTTTTTCTTTTAATGCATGAATGCTACACTCCCTGCATGCCTGCTACACTCCCTGCATGCCTGCTACACTCCCTGCATGCCTGCTACACTCCCTGCATGCCTGCTACACTCCCTGCATGCCTGCTACACTCCCTGCATGAATGCTACACTCCCTGCATGAATGCTACCACTGGGGTGCCACTAGGAAGCTTCTTTGGACCCATGGTGACTTATTTCACAGTGACAATCACTAAACTACCAAAAAAAAAACACCAAATATATTGTGAATCTTTGAAAGAGCGCACTAGGTAATGTTCTCTCAATGGTAAACAACGCTTCACTGGCGTCCTGCGCTTGCGCGGAGCAGGCAGACACGTCTAATACCATTCCGTAACCGAGGAATTTTTCGCTAACCGATTACAAAAAAAGCTTTCGGTTTCCGAAGCTTTCGTTAACAGTTCTACTCTCTTTAAATTATGTCCTAGAATTTTGTATTGATAAAGCCACTGGATGGCGAAACGTCTACTACAAAGATACTCAGATGTTGCACATGTGTCTTAATTTCATCTTGTCGGTATTGTATACCACTCTTGTACAACTTGTAAGACACTAACATCATGGTGTCATTACATATCCCTGTCTAATACCTACTTTTACCGGGAAGTAATCTCCCTCTCTCCTACACACCCTAACCTGAGCCTCACTATCCTCATAAAAACTCACAGCCTTCAGTAACTTACTACCTATTCCATACACTTGCAACATTTACCACATTGCTCCCCTATCCACTATCATATGCCTTTTCTAAATCCATAAATGCAATGAAAACTTCCCTACCTTTATCTAAATACTGTTCACATATATGCTTCACTGTAAACACTTGATCTACACATCCCCTACCCACTCTAAAACCTCCTTGCTCATCTGCAATCCTACTCTCTGTCTTACCTCTAATTCTTTCAATAATAACCCTGCCATACACTTTACCTGGTATACTCAGTAAACTTTTTTTTTTTTTTTTTTTTTTTTTAACACATCGGCCGATTCCCACCAAGGCAGGGTGGCCCGAAAAAGAAAAACTTTCTAAACTTATTCCCCTATAATTCTTACAATCTCTTTTATCCCCCTTCCCTTTATATAAAGGAACTATACATGCTCTCTGCCAATTCCTAGGTACCTTTCCCTCTTTCATACATTAAACAAAAATACCAACCACTCCAACACTATTTCCCTCCTGCTTTTAACATTTTGGTCATGATCCCGTCAGTTCCAGCTGCTTTACCCCCTTTCATTCTACGTAATGCCTCACGCACCTCCCCCACACTCACATCCTACGCTTCTTCACTCCTAAACGATGTTATACCTCCCTGGCCAGTGCATAAAATTACCGCCTCCCTTTTTTCATCGACATTTAAAAGTTACTCAAAATATTCCCGCCATCTATCCAATACCTCCAGCTCCCCATCTACTAACTCCCCTACTGTTTTTAACTAACAAATCCATTCGTTCCCTAGGCTTTCTTAACTTGTTTATCTCACTCCAAAAAATTTTCTTGTTTTCAGCAAAATTTCTTGACAGAGCCTCTCCCACTCTTTCATCTGCTCTCCTTTTGCACTCTCTCACCACACTCTTCACCTTTCTTTTACTCTCCATATACTCTGCTCTTCTATTAACACTTCTGTTTTATAAAAACCTCTCATAAGCTACCTTTTTCTCTTTTATCACACCCTTTACTTCTTCATTCCACCACTCACTCCTCTTTCCTCCTGCACCCACCCTCCTATAGCCACAAACTTCTGCCCCACATTCTAATACTGCATTTTTAAATCTATCCCAACTCTCTTCAACCCCCCCACTACTCATACTTGCACTAGCCCACCTTAAGAGATAATTTGTTAAACAATTGTGTGATATAACGATTAAGGTATCTCAATTAGGGTTAAGATTATTATATGGTATTTTCATTCAAGCATCATTATACAATCACGGTCCTTTTTAACCCTTAAATTGTCCAAACGTAGATATACGTATTCACTACCAGCGCTTCAAATATTTTGAAAAAAAAAATTAAATTAAAGACGGCAATTTTCTGTGTGTAATAAGACCCAAAAAAAATTTAGGGTCAGTACTTGTCGAGATACAAGACCACGAAGTTGGCGCTGGATGCTCACCTGATGGCAACATGGAGTCCTGCCGCTTGCAGAAGTGTTGCCGATATACATTCTCTCATTTTTAATTTAATTTATATAATTTTTATGTTCTGATAATTACAATTTATAGTAGTTTCTTATTTCATAGCCAATCTTTGTTCTGACACTAATATTAGATCAGAAATAGTACTCAAATAGTCACACACTGACAGGTGAGCATTTTCACCCATCTTGGTCACATACTAGTATTGTCTACAAATATATACAAAGTATTTATAGGTCCCAGCAATGTTTTAGACATGCTGGAGTATATATGAAACTCCTTGAAGCATGGTGTAAGATGAGTGTCACTCCACTGCTAATAGTGCAGCAGTGGAGTGACACTTGATCATGCACTGTTTTCACTGTTACACACAAACATGTCTGTCTATGTATCCATCTGTCTGTCTGCATCTGTCTGTCTAGCTCTGTCTGCTCGTGTGTCTTTCTTTCTGCCTGTGTGTGTCTGTCTTCCTGTCTCTGTATGCATGTCTCTGTCTCAAGAGTCACTCATGAAACAACAGGTATTACACATGATGTAGAGTCATTACATCTGATTCCTTGATCAAGTGAAAATGCGTACTGCCAGTCATCCTTATTATGCCTTATATCTACAAGCACAGTATAGCACTTTGTCTGCATTTTTTGGGTTATCCTAGGTAATTTACACTATGTATGATAACTGTACTTATATGTACCTGTGAGACAGAGATAGACAGATGGAGAGACAGCCAAAGTCAGTCAGCCAGCCAGCCACCCAACCACACAACCGGCCAGCTGGCCAGCCGAATACGTATTACACGTTCCAGAATCCTTTCTCTTTACTTAGAACATTCTGGCAAGATGACACTACCAGTGGTACCAAAATTGAAAGGATGTTGCACAAATGTTGCACATGGGTTATTATCAAGCTTTTTTTAAATTTCCTCGACCACTTGTGGCCACATCTATCTCAAAGCCACTATGGGTCAACATCACTTTCCTCTTAAAAGGATTGTATTAATACGACATGACATCGGTGAATCCCTGGTGTTTGCCACACTGTTTGCTCTAGCTGACACTCAATTGAAATGGTGCTCCCAGAAGGTACTAAGTGGTCCCAGATTTTTTAGTACAGCACACACCAAGTGTTAACTCATTCTATGCTGACCAGGCATCTCGGGCCAATCGTGCAAAATTTGGAGGCAGGAAAAAAAAAACGTTTATCTACGTTTGGAGCACCAGCAGTAACAACATAGATCTACGTTTGGAGCACTAGCATAACAACGTAGATCTACGTTTGGACAGTTTAAGGGTTAAAAGTATTTTTTTTATATTATATTAACACATCGGCCGATTCCCACCAAGGCAGGGTGGCCCAAAAAAGAAAAACTTTCATCATTATTCACTCCATCACTGTCTTGCCAGAGGGGTGCTTTACACTACAGTTATAAAATTGCAACATTAACACCCCTCCTTCAGAGTGCAGACACTGTACTTCCCATCTCCAGGACTCAAGTCCGGCCTGCCGGTTTCCCTGAATCCCTTCATAAATGTTACTTTGCTCACACTCCAACAGCACATCAAGTATTAAAAACCATTTGTCTCCATTCACTCCTATCAAATACGCTCACACATGCTTGCTGGAAGTCCAAGCCCCTCGCACACAAAACCTCCTTTACCCCCTCCCTCCAACCTTTCCTAGGCCGACCCCTACCGCACCTTCCCTCCACTACAGATTTATACACTCTCGAAGTCATCCTGTCTCGTTCCATTCTCTCTACATGTCAGAACCACCTCAACAACCCCTCCTCAGCTCTCTGGATAATAGTTTTGGTAATCCCGCACCTCCTCCTAATTTCCAAACTCCGAATTCTCTGCATTATATTCACACCACACATTGACCTCAGACATGATATCTCCACTGCCTCCAGCAGTGGAGATGTGGTTTATTTAATGATTTATTCTTTCTAAATGTATACAATTTGGATAAAAGCCATAAAATTTACTCAATAACTTATATAATTAATCAGATCTGTGTCTGAATTGTTACATACAGCGAGCAAGCAGACAAAATAATTTATACAATAGACACTATTTTTCAACTTATGGTGAAAATATAAGCAGTATATTTCACACCATGGTGTATATTCTGCTTAGGAGAGAACAATTTTTAACTGTTATAGTAAAGGGAGTATAGTAGTATACTGTTCATGGTGTCCCC
Organism: Cherax destructor; assembly: GCA_009830355.1. Lineage (NCBI taxonomy): Eukaryota > Metazoa > Arthropoda > Malacostraca > Decapoda > Parastacidae > Cherax > Cherax destructor. Next base: position 42,025 of record WNWK01010122.1, read on the forward strand.
CAAATCAGGATTTCAACAAAAATTTAAACACAGTCTGCCCAGCTATTTTATAAAATAAATGGGTTTAGGATAAAACCCACTTTTTTAGAAAAGTCCATTTTTTTCATTTTCACTTTCCATGTTTTTATTTTATATTTAATATAATACTTTAGAAATGGATTATTAATGTTTTTAACCTAAATAAAAAATACTGCAAAAAAATAAAGCACGGGGGATATAGTGCTGGAGTGGTTGGTATTTTTGTTTAATAAATGTATGAAAGAGGGGAAGGTACCTAGGGATTGGCAGAGAGCATGTATAGTTCCTTTATATAAAGGGAAGGGGGATAAAAGAGAGTAAAAATTATAGGGAAATAAGTTTACTGAGTATACCAGGTAAAGTGTATGGCAGGGTTATTATTGAAAGAATTAGAGGTAAGACAGAGAGTAGGATTGCAGATGAGCAAGGAGGCTTTAGAGTGGGTAGGGGATGTGTAGATCAAGTGTTTACAGTGAAGCATATATGTGAACAGTATTTAGATAAAGGTAGAGAAGTTTTTATTGCATTTATGGATTTAGAAAAGGCATATGATAGAGTGGATAGGGGAGCAATGTGGCAAATGTTGCAAGTGTATGGAATAGGTAGTAAGTTACTGAAGGCTGTAAAGAGTTTTTATGAGGATAGTGAGGCTCAGGTTAGGGTGTGTAGGAGAGAGGAGATTACTTCCGGTAAAAGTAGGTCTTAGACAGGGATGTGTAATGTCACCATGGTTGTTTAATATATTTATAGATGGGGTTGTAAAGAAGTAAATGCTAGGGTGTTGGGGAGAGGGTGGGATTAAATTATGGAGAATTAAATGCAAACGGAGTTGACACAGTTACTTTTTGCTGATGATACTGTGCTTATGGGAGATTCTAAAGAAAAGTTGCAAAGGTTAGTGGACGAGTTTGGGAGAGTGTGTAAAGGTAGAAAGTTAAAAGTGAACATAGATAAGAGTAAGGTGATGAGGGTATCAAACGATTTAAATAAAGAAAATTGGATATCACATTGGAGAGATGGATTATGGAAGAAGTAAATGTTTTCAGATATTTGGGAGTTGATGGTCAGCGGATGGGTTTATGAAGGATGAGGTTAACCATAGAATTGATGAAGGAAAAAGGTGAGTGGTGCATTGAGGTATCTGTGGAGACAAAAACGTTATCCATGGAGGCAAAGAAGGGAATGTACGAAAGTATAGTGGTACCAACACTCTTATATGGGTGTGAAGCATGGGTTGCAAATGCTGCAGCGAGGAGGAGGCTGGAGGCAGTGGAGATGTCCTGTCTAAGGGCAATGTGTGGTGTAAATATTATGCAGAAAATTCGGAATGTGGAAATTAGGAGAAGGTGGGGAGTTAATAAAAGTATTTGTCAGAGGGCTGAAGAGGGGTTGTTGAGGTGGTTTGGTCATTTAGAGAGAATGGATCAAAGTAGAATGACTTGGAGAGCGTATAAATCTGTAGGGGAAGGAAGGCGGGGTAGAGGTCGTCCTGGAAAAGGTTGGAGGGAAGGGGTAAAGGAGGTTTTGTGGGCGAGGGGCTTGGACTTCCAGCAAGCATGTGTGAGCGTGTTAGATAGGAGTGAATGGAGATGAATGGTTTTTGGGACATGACGATCTGTTGGAGTGTGAGCAGGGTAACATTTTGTGAAGGGATTCAGGGAAACCAGTTAATTGATTTAGTTGGACTTGAGTCCTGGAAATGGGAAGTACAATGCCTGCACTTTAAAGGAGGGGTCTGAGATAGTGACAGCTGGGAGGTACTTTTCTCAGCTGTCGTATCTGAGCTCCTCTGCAAAGACAGTGATTATGTATGAGTGTGGTGAAAGTGTTGAATGATGATGAAAGTATTTTCTTTTTGGGGATTTTCTTTCTTTTTGGGTCACCCTGCCTCGGTGGGAGACAGCCGACTTGTTGAAAAAAAAAAAAAAATACTGGAGCTGATGCACTGCATCAGCTCCAGTATTTTTTTATACTATGCATGCTGCCCACACAGACCCATTCTCTCATACCTAGACATAGTATAAGGTAGAACCAATATACAAATTGGAGAAAAGTTTGCCTGGAATGGGCCAGTGGGCCTACTAGATCTCTTTGCAGTAACTTTTTTTTTCAAAACTAAATCAGACACTTAAAGGGTTAAGTAAGGGGCCCTATACTAGATGGGATTTTTTACCTGGATTTTGCCTACAAGAAAACATATTTGGGATTTCTTCTAATTTTGCCAACTTGCTCATTTTTACCTTTGTAAAATCTTTAAAGAAATGGCTAGGCTATAAAAATGTTAATTAATTCATGCTAGTCAATGGTTTTAATTAGTAGTCTTTTAATGTTTAAATTAAATTCTTCATGGTGGAATAAAAAATAAAACCAAATGGTGCTTCACCCAGGCAGGTACCTAATTACATTATCAGAACTTTAGAGGCATAAAGGGGCCCACAGCTTTTAATAATTTCTAACAAACACTTGACTGTATTCAAAGAAATGAAATTCCTACAACACAACCCTGATCAACTGGACTATTGCCTGAATCAGAGTGAGATGTCAATACTAACAGTCAACAGTCACACTCATCAGGCCATCAACCAGGAAGCCTAGTAAAGGACTGAGTTGTGAGAAAAGCGATCTCTAGCAGAACTCTGTAGAATCCACTTTGTAGAATCTATTATCAATATTGTGCCTTAAAATAAAAAAAATAAAAACTAATATAAACAAATAAATAAAAACTAATATAAACCAGAGGAAGCTGAAAAATTATCAGAAGCAGCAAGAAGGCCCTTACCTTTTGAGTGAGATCGAGTGGTGGTGTTGGTGTTGGCGTCACCTCCTGAGGTGTAGAAGACCCATCTGGGGTCATCTCCTCCGCCTTGCTGCCCCATCCTAGACCACCAGCTGGTACCAAATTCACGTTAGGATCGTTACCACTATTCTCTGCCTTCAGGCTTGGCAAGTTAGCAGGAGGAGGCACGCGCCGTACAGACGCCACTTTACCCAGGCTTTGCATGCCATGTTTCTGGATTACAGTTTTTTGAGTGGTTTCAATAGACTTTCCCTGCAAGTATGTATAAATCAAATTAATTTTATGTTATAATCACATTCTCACTTCAAATATCTGATATAGGGAAACCATAACCCTAAAGCAGAATTGTATCAATGCCCTTAAGCTCTTTACTATTACTGTATCATCACGCCTAACCATCCCTAATGTAAAGGCATTATATATAATATTGGCCGGGTCACCATTTGGAGAAGACCCGGGCCGGACGTACCGGCGAACCTACAAGAAGATGATTATATATATCAGCAGCTTTACTGTTAAATATCTTCATTACTTAGATACTAAACATACTCTAACAGAAATATACAGTCAAACTCCTAATTCAACATTTTGCATTATCAAATGTTTATACTGCAGACAATTCCACAATTAGCTTCAACTCAGTTTTTCTTGCACACACCTTTTTCTTAGGCATGATGCAGAGGTAGTTAGTAGTATATAAAAATGAACGATATCAAAGTTTTTGATGATACTATGGGTACCCTCAAAATTAGCCAAAACCAATTAATACCAATAGTAGTAGTAGGATGATAGACAGCAACCTCCCGAGGTACTAGTACTACTGTCCTGCCCAACTTCATGTGAATTGGAAACCTGTAATTGTTTTACACAAAGGTAGGATTGCTGGTGTCTTTTCTTTTTCGCATAAACAAACAAAAAAACAGGTACTTCTTGCTACTTCTACTTACCACTACCAATGCATGTACACGTATATGTATACACGACCATCCAAATTTTCTTCTTTTTCTAGATAGTTCTTGTTCTTATCTATTTCCTTTTATCTCCATGGGGAAGTGGAAAAGAATCTTACCTCCGTAAGCAATGTGTGTCGTAAGAGGCGACTAAAATGCTGAGAGCAATGGCCTAGTAACCGCATCTCCTGTATAAATTACTAAAAACAGGAATAAAATCATTTATGAAGGGATTCTGGAAAACCAATTAGTCAGATTTGAGTCCTGGAGGTGGGAAGTACAGTGCCTGCAGTCTGTGCTCAGTGTAGGGAAGCCTCTGGCAAGACAGTGATGGAGTGAATGATAATGAAAGTGTTTCTTTGTCAGGTCACCCTGCCTCGGTGGGAAACAGCCAATGTGTTAATAAAAAATAAAATTAACTATCAAAATTGGCAGATACTCATCAATACAGATAATTTTAGGTTCAAATCAATACCATTAAAATCAGCTGATATCGCCAATACCGATAATTTGGCATATCCCTAATATTATACATTGCACTTTTAACAACCTACTGCAGAAAAAACTTAACAGTGGCCCTAGTGTAAGGGGTACAGAAAAGATAACGCTGCAGAAAGTGAAGAGGCTATGGAGTATCCATACTGCCAACTGCTTGTACAACACTCATACAGTGGAACCTCAATTTTAGTTTGCCCTGGTTTTCGTTGAATTTGGTTTTCGACAACTTTGTCAAAATTTTGTCCCAGTTTTCGTTCATCACCTCAGTTTTCTTCGAGTTGACAGTGGTCCGCCGTACCAAACGTGTCCGCCCGCGCTCACACAAAGCATCCCACGCGTTCTGAGTTAGTCTGGCTTTGTTTCTCATCAGTAAGGGTGGTAGTAATGGTGATGGTGGTGGTGGCAGAGGGCGGTAGTGGTGGTGGCAGAGGGCGGTAGTGGTGGTGGCAGAGGGCGCTAGTGGTGGTGGCAGAGGGCGCTAGTGGTGGTGGCAGAGGGCGCTAGTGGTGGTGGCAGAGGCGCTAGTGGTGGTGGCAGAGGGCGCTAGTGGTGGTGGCAGAGGCGCTAGTGGTGGTGGCAGAGGGCGCTAGTGGTGGTGGCAGAGGCTATGGTGGTGGCAGAGGCGCTAGTGGTGGTGGCAGAGGGCGCTAGTGGTGGTGGCAGAGGGCGCTAGTGGTGGTGGCAGAGGCGCTAGTGGTGGTGGCAGAGGCGCTAGTGGTGGTAGGTGGCAGAGGGGCGCTAGTGGTGGTGGCAGAGGGCGCTAGTGGTGGTGGCAGAGGGCGCTAGTGGTGGTGGCAGAGGGCGCTAGTGGTGGTGGCAGAGGGCGCTAGTGGTGGTGGCAGAGGGCGCTAGTGGTGGTGGCAGAGGGCGCTAGTGGTGGTGGCAGAGGGCGCTAGTGGTGGTGGCAGAGGCGCTAGTGGTGGTGGCAGAGGGCGCTAGTGGTGGTGGCAGAGGGCGCTAGTGGTGGTGGCAGAGGGCGCTAGTGGTGGTGGCAGAGGCGCTAGTGGTGGTGGCAGAGGGCGCTAGTGGTGGTGGCAGAGGGCGCTAGTGGTGGTGGCAGAGGCGCTAGTGGTGGTGGCAGAGGGCGCTAGTGGTGGTGGCAGGAGGGCGCTAGTGGTGGTGGCAGAGGGCGCTAGTGGTGGTGGCAGAGGGCGCTAGTGGTGGTGGCAGAGGCGCTAGTGGTGGTGGCAGAGGGCGCTAGTGGTGGTGGCAGAGGCGCTAGTGGTGGTGGCAGAGGGCGCTAGTGGTGGTGGCAGAGGGCGCTAGTGGTGGTGGCAGAGGGCGCTAGGGTGGTGGTGGCAGAGGGCGCTAGGGTGGGGGGTGGCAGAGGCGCTAGTGGTGGTGGCAGAGGGCGCTAGTGGTGGTGGCAGAGGGCGCTAGTGGTGGTGGCAGAGGCGCTAGTGGTGGTGCAGAGGCGCAGTGGTGGTGGCAGAGGCGCTAGTGGTGGTGGTGGCAGAGGGCGCTAGTGGTGGTGGTGGCAGAGGGCGCTAGTGGGGGTGGTGGCAGAGGGCGCTAGTGGTGGTGGCAGAGGGCGCTAGTGGTGGTGGCAGAGGGCGCTAGTGTGGTGGTGCAGAGGGCGCTAGTGGTGGTGGCAGAGGGCGCTAGTGGTGGTGGCAGAGGCGCTAGTGGTGGTGGCAGAGGGCGCTAGTGGTGGTGGCAGAGGGCGCTAGTGGTGGTGGCAGAGGGCGCTAGTGGTGGTGGCAGAGGGCGCTAGTGGTGGTGGCAGAGGGCGCTAGTGGTGGCAGAGGGCGCTAGTGGTGGTGGCAGAGGGCGCTAGTGGTGGTGGCAGAGGCGCTAGTGGTGGTGGCAGAGGCGCTAGTGGTGGTGGCAGAGGCGCTAGTGGTGGTGGCAGAGGCGCTAGTGGTGGTGGCAGAGGGCGCTAGTGGTGGTGGCAGAGGGCGCTAGTGGTGGTGGCAGAGGGCGCTTAGGGGTGGTGGTGGCAGAGGCGCTAGTGGTGGTGGCAGAGGGCTAGTGGTGGTGGCAGAGGGCGCTAGTGGTGGTGGCAGAGGGCGCTAGTGGTGGTGGCAGAGGGCGCTAGTGGTGGTGGCAGAGGTGTGTTGTGGGGTTCTTTTCATAGATTTGGTAATATTAACAGACGATGAGCTTGGGTTTTGGTAGCGTTTAATGAGGCGTTGGATATATGGGAGCTGAGAGCCTATGCCTGTGTCCGTCTGTCCTGCACTCAGTCTCGATGGTAACTGAACACTAGGCCGCCTGGCGCTGAGGCATTCAAAGGCAGGCCTATCATTGGCTGATGCCAGATCACATGGGCAGAGGTTGGAAATCACGTGAACAGCCGTGATGCAGCCGTTATAAGTACAACCCGTACAGCTCGGGCATGCTACGTATGGCGTCTCGACATACAACTACACAAACTAAGGACAACAGGCAACAACTTTCAGCTGATTCTATACAATGTCAAAGTACACAACAGTTAACATTATACTTCACATGGATATTATCTTGACTGAACAATCTACATTACTATATGATGCATCTTGATACTTGGGAATTAATTAAATGAGCTCATTCTAGAAAATCATGATAAAAGAGATAAAAAAATAATTTGTTCGATCGAACTGTCTTCATGTGATCTACGAATTCTGAGGAAATAAATTACAAGAAGATAGTGATTAACAGACAAGGTAGATCTGGTGCACTCAAATCTATACTGTTAATTCTCAGAACTCGGAGAGAACGTAACAACACAAAAAAAATTGAGTAATACTAAGTAGATATTATAACACACAGTTGAAAGCTTACTACATATTTATCTATACAGGTTAGTTACATTTAACCCCAACTCTGCTAGGGTGAGATTGATATAGGCTGTATAATTATCATCTCTGGGTGGATCAAACTCTGTTACAATAGGTAACTCAACTTCTGATTGAGGAGGATCTACACTGATATCAACAAATGATACTTGAGGACTTCTCAACACTTGTCGTGTACGTAGGGAACAACGACATTCAGGTTGATCTGTCTGATCATTAGAGGTAGAGGGCACAGCAACAGGAGAATTATCAGATTCTGTCTCACTTGTCTGATTATTAGGGGTGACAGGGACTTCGTCATCATCATCGCATACTAACTTCATATGATCTAAATGCGATTCTTTAAACCGACCCGTACTAATTTCTCTAACTTTATACTTGTTGCCGTTAATATGTTCGACTACTCTATAAGGACAAACGAACTTTTGATCGAGTTTTGGCATTGCTGAACATCTGGTACATCGTGAACTAGCTGCAAGGCTACTTTCACTAGTGACTGTGGAATTACTAATTGGTATACTCTTCTACTAGGATTACCCAACTCGGTAGTGCGATACAGTAATTCTTGGTTCATGACAAAGTCACTAATGGGTGCTGGTTGCTTCACAGAGAGAATAAGGTCTTCCTGGAGCAGGAATCGAACCACACCAGATCAAAAGGGGTCTTGTCTTTGAGCAGTCTTTACATCCTCAGCACTAAATGGAGGATCGGCAGTTACTACACTGACATGACGCGACAAAGCATCAGCAACTACATTGGATTTGCATAACTGTAAAATTGCCTTCAGTCTTAGTAAGGACTCGGCTAGCAAATGCAACTAATCTCTTAAACTGAGTTTTCTTTATTCACTAAGAACTGGGAACACTTTCCTACTGGAGGAATGAACGGCACGGTGGAGTGGAAGGACTCTCCCCGGGTGAAATAGATAGCTCAATAACACAAAGTATGAGCAAAGGAGAATGGCTCTCACTATCTCTTACTGCAGGTAATAATTACTCGACACACGACACTTTACTCTGCAAAGGACTTACTGTCAACTGGAAAGAACACTATCTGGAACACGAGGGACAACAACTGGCACTCTAGTGAATACACTAGCAACAGAAACGGCTTTCTGCAATTGCTTTTGCATCAGCGAGAGATGCTATAACTCATTCAAGTAGTCTTTCTTCAACAAAGCGTCCCCTGGAGAGGAACTACTACTTGAACTAGCAACATTGCAAGGATAGACTCAGTACTCAAGGCGGTCCGGGATACCTCCGGCACCCTAGGCATCCGAACGCTATCTTGCATGCAAGATAATGTAGGGACTGAATTCCAGACAGGAGTGACAGTAATACTAGTTTCTTGACCGCTCGGCTACGTTAATACATAATGCACAAAGCTATCAGGACTGAATTTGAACTTCACATTCCGCAGAACTGTTATAACTCTCTGATACAAGCTGTGAGAACAAACACATTGCTCAAGAGCTAGATACTGTCTTTCAGTCGGTAAGGAACTATCAGGATCACGAAGAAAACTATAGTATTGACTCTGTGGCTGGGTAGGTCTAGCATTCGGTAAATGACTATCATGAATTTCAGCAAGGGCATTTGGAACATTAGGGGACTGAATGCCGTCATTAGCTACACTACTGTAAGGTAAGTGAGACATACTTGCAAAGAAAATTGCACAAAGACTAATTCAGGTAAAAATGAGAATGGTAAAATATTCACAGTACACAATTAGTTAAAATGGGAATTAAGAAGTCATTGAATTAGATGCAGAAAAGGGGTTAAAACAACTAATGTACACTGCATAAGAAATGACAACTCACTCACTGATTTTTGACTGTAAAATTTAAAGAATTACTTTACAAATTGCAATAAAAGGCAATATGAATACTGTATGGATTAACTGCAAAGTTTATCTCTCTCTACTGGAATTCAAACACAAGTACTAGATGAGAAATAATAAATCAATGCAAAGTGGAAATACAATAAAAAAAATTGTATTCAACTGGAAAATTACTAGAAAACAAATTTTCTTAAGAGAAAATGACACTAGAATTTAATATGCATTGCTGGCTGAAGAATTAACTATGATGCTGACAACTAGCATTGAATTATTAGCACTTTTTAGGATAACACTGAGTAAAATGGAATAAAGTGCACAATACTGTATGCAAAAATAACAAGAACAAGTAATCACTACTGAAGAATAATTTTAAAGTGTAATCAATGTATGGTATTGCATAAACAATTTACTGCATCAATTAAAAATCAATGTTGCACTGGGCACAAGGAGAATGAACACTTTAACTCTTAGTTCACTTAAGAAAACTAATGAAAATGAGTATAATGAATATTACTTTACTTAACATATGAATATTAAGAGTGAATTTGTTCAAGGAATTTTGATAAGATCAACACAAAGACAATAATACACAAACTGAAATAAAGGATAAAAAAAAACTTACAGTTTTGCAGGAGAATACACAACACAACAAGATTCAGTCAGTGAATATGATAGTTTATGCAATAAGATCTTGCATGTAAAAAATATATATATAGAGATAGTTCTTGCTGCTTCAGACAAAATATATTCAATGAACAGATTCTGCAAAATTTAAAAAAATGAGGCACAGGTTGACACAAAAATGTAAACTGTCTGTTGAACTAAAACAGGTGAGATACTGGCACAAAAATAAATTAATGGGACACACTGAATGGCACACAGGAAAATGAAATATGCAACTAGGAACACTGGGGCATAAACAATAAGGAACTATGCACAGACACTGCATAAAAACACAAGGGAATGCACTGGGAGAAAAATGAAAGACAGGGAATTAATAATGCACAACACTGGAATAATAATGAAATAAATCAAATACTGCACTCAAGGACAAGAAAATTTATACACAAGTACTTACTGCATGTGTACGAGTTTACACAAGGAACATAGATATAAAATGAGACACGGAATACATGAAAAAACTGTAACAGATTATATACATGAATTTGCAACTGAAAACACAGGTCTTTAAATGTCACTAAGAAAATTCACTGCTTAAATGTCTCACACACACGAATGTCTATAATAGAATAGAGTCTAATGATGAATGAACGACGAGTGTAGGTGGCGAGAATATATTCCTGGTCGTTGACTGCTGACAGACTGGGATAAATGCGCTTACCGAAGAACTCACACAGCAAGCTTTTACGTTGGCGCTCTGGGATAAAGGAAGACACACTCGACTTGCTATGTGAGCCAGAAACAATGCTGCTGGTACCCCAGATAGGGTAGAAATACCACAAAATATTGGCTGGTAGAGGGTAGTGTGAGCAGGTGGTATCTTTGTTTACACTAGCGCGGGTGGTGAGTGGCGCGCGCGTGGATGACGTCACTGCTGCCTGACCGGCTGGCGGTGGGCGATGACGTCACGGGGTCCGGCCAGTACACTAGTTCTCACGGCCTTGGGACCACTAACCCAGGTGGCTTTTTGTACAATAAGCCACAGGAATGGTGAAGATCACTCTGACAAGCGTCCAACTTGTAGAACAGAGCGATTGGAGACAAAACTGCAAGGAACTGGCTTGCTGAAGAAGCGACTGGCTTACTTGTATAACTGGCTTTCCTGAAGAAGCTGGCTTAGCTCTTAGGACTGGTAAACCTGAATTCTCTTACTTGCACACAGCAGTGAGATGCAGGATGGATGACAAGAGACAGACTGGATGACTGCAGGCTTGGCTTAGGCTCTTCCCATAAACTGGCTTACTTGTTGGCTTAATTGCAAAACCCAGATCAACTCTTCGGAGGTTTACTTGCAATTAGAAGCCAGAAGACTGGAGACACTGCTTCAGAAGAGTCTTGGATGGGTGACGTCACGGGTGAGGGAAGGTGAGTCGCTGGCGACGGTTGATATTGACGCTGGAGGCACTGAACACCGGCTCTTCCTCTTCTCGTTAAATCTGCTCAGATTACACAAAATCTAGGCCCACAAGCTGTCACCATTTGTGTTGTGGGGTTCTTTTCATAGATTTGGTAATATTAACAGACGATGAGCTTGGGTTTTGGTAGCGTTTAATGAGGCGTTGGATATATGGGAGCTGAGAGCCTATGCCTGTGTCCGTCTGTCCTGCACTCAGTCTCGTGTAGACTGAAACTAGGCCGCCTGGGCTGAGCATTCAAGGAGCTATCATGGCTGATGCCAGATCACATGGCAGGGTTGAAATCACGTAACCCGTGAGCAGCGTTATAGTGTCAGAGGCGCTAGTGTGGTGGCAGAGGTGGCAGCCTAGTGGTGGTGGCAGAGGGCGCTAGTGGTGGTGGCAGAGGGCGCTAGTGGTGGTGGCAGAGGCGCTAGTGGTGGTGGCAGAGGCGCTAGTGGTGGTGGCAGAGGCGCTAGTGGTGGTGGCAGAGGCGCTAGTGGTGGTGGCAGAGGGCGCTAGTGGTGGTGGCAGAGGGCTAGTGGTGGTGGCAGAGGCGCTAGTGGTGGTGGCAGAGGGCGCTAGTGGTGGTGGCAGAGGGCGCTAGTGGTGGTGGCAGAGGGCGCTAGTGGTGGTGGCAGAGGGCGCTAGTGGTGGTGGCAGAGGCGCTAGTGGTGGTGCAGAGGCGCTAGTGGTGGTGGCAGAGGCGCTAGTGGTGGTGGCAGAGGGCGCTAGTGGTGGTGGGCAGAGGGCGCTAGTGGTGGTGGTGGCAGAGGCGCTAGTGTGGTGGTGGCAGAGGGCACTAGTGGTGGTGGTGGCAGAGGCGCTAGTGGTGGTGGTGGCAGAGGGCGCTAGTGGTGGTGGTGGCAGAGGGCGCTAGTGGTGGTGGTGGCAGAGGGCGCTAGTGGTGGTGGTGGCAGAGGCGCTAGTGGTGGTGGCAGAGGGCGCTAGTGGTGGTGGCAGAGGGCGCTAGTGGTGGTGGCAGAGGCGCTAGTGGTGGTGGCAGAGGCGCTAGTGGTGGTGGCAGAGGGCGCTAGTGGTGGTGGCAGAGGGCGCTAGTGGTGGTGGCAGAGGCGCTAGTGGTGGTGGCAGGGGGCGCTAGTGGTGGTGGCAGAGGCGCTAGTGGTGGTGGCAGAGGGCGCTAGTGGTGGTGGCAGAGGGCGCTAGTGGTGGTGGCAGAGGCGCTAGTGGTGGTGGCAGAGGCGCTAGTGGTGGTGGCAGAGGGCGCTAGTGGTGGTGGCAGAGGGCGCTAGTGGTGGTGGCAGGAGGGCGCTAGTGGTGGTGGCAGAGGGCGCTAGTGGTGGTGGCAGAGGGCGCTAGTGGTGGTGGCAGAGGCGCTAGTGGTGGTGGCAGAGGGCGCTAGTGGTGGTGGCAGAGGCGCTAGTGGTGGTGGCAGAGGCGCTAGTGGTGGTGGCAGAGGCGCTAGTGGTGGTGGCAGAGGGCGCTAGTGGTGGTGGCAGAGGGCGCTAGTGGTGGTGGCAGAGGCGCTAGTGGTGGTGGCAGAGGGCGCTAGTGGTGGTGGCAGAGGGCGCTAGTGGTGGTGGCAGAGGCGCTAGTGGTGGTGGCAGAGGCGCTAGTGGTGGTGGCAGAGGGCGCTAGTGGTGGTGGCAGAGGGCGCTAGTGGTGGTGGCAGAGGGCGCTAGTGGTGGTGGCAGAGGGCGCTAGTGGTGGTGGCAGAGGGCGCTAGTGGTGGTGGCAGAGGCGCTAGTGGTGGTGGCAGAGGCGCTAGTGGTGGTGGCAGAGGCGCTAGTGGTGGTGGCAGAGGCGCTAGTGGTGGCAGAGGGCGCTAGTGGTGGTGGCAGAGGGCGCTAGTGGTGGTGGCAGAGGGCGCTAGTGGTGGTGGCAGAGGGTGGTAGTGATGGTGGTAGAGGGCAGTAGTGATGGTGGTAGAGGACAGTAGTGATGGTGGTAGAGATAACCTCTCCTCTGTCTCCCCTCCTCGCCCTCTTCCATACGCCAACAAGAGTCTTCAATAAAGGTAAAAGTGATGTTAAATGTTCATTTACCCATTTCATTAGTCCTTTATATTTATTTCTCATTGTTTTCTCTATGTAAAACTATAGTTATTCTCTACTCAACATATTGTCTTATTCACCTACATGTCGGTATATTTTACCACTGATTCATGTGGGCATGTGTGTGATACAGAGAATTGTGTGTGTTGCTGTATATGAAGGCTGGGTGTCTAGAACAGATTAATTGGATTTACATTATTTCTTATGGTAAATATTGCTTCAGTTTTCGTCGAATTTGGTTTTCGTCATACTTTCTGGAACGAATTAATGACGAAAACCAAGGTTCCACTGTACTAGACAAATTGCTGCTTACCTGGCTTTAACTAACCGTGACTAACTCAACATCACTAGAGACTGGATTTCATTTTATACCATTTTTGGATTTCATTTCATTTCATTTCAGTTTTTCCATATAAGTAAGTTTTGCTAAACATTTAATCACAAAAACATTAGAATGAGAAAATCACATTTTTCTCTGTTTTTCCTTCTCCAGAAGTTGCAGGTACTACTGACCTTGATGTAGTAACTCAAACATTATACCAACATAGTCAACCCTCCGTTTTCGTGCTTAATCCGTTCCAGAGGGATCGACTTAAACCGAAATCAACGAAACTGAAGCCATTTTCCCCATAAGAAATAATGTAAATTCAATTAATCCGTTTCAGACACCCAGGAGTATTAACAAAAAATATTTTTTTAGAGATTAAATATAGATTTACATACAGAAAAGAATAAATAAATATGAAGAACTAATAACATGTATAAATGAACATTTAACATCACACTTACCTTTATTGGCAACTCTTGTTGGTGTATGGAAGATAGAGGAGGAGAGAGGGAGGTGAGTTTATTGTTGGGAGGCAGACAAAATGCTTCAATTTGACACTAATATCAGTATAACGGCTTATTTATCTATCACAATTCATCTAATATGACATAATAAACAATATTAATAACATAGAAACATGATATATACTCTAGAATGAATAAAATATGTCATGTATGAGAGAACTGGTGGTAGTGTTGTTGGGTACAAGGGCCACTGCTGGTGGAGGGAGGCAAGTTTATTGTTGGGAGGCAGGACAAAATGCTTCAATTTGACACTAATATCAGCTCCACGGCTTATTTATCTATCACAATTCATCTAATATGACATAATAAACAATATTAATAACATAGAAACATGATATATACTCTAGAATGAATAAAATATGTCTATGTATGAGAGAACTGGCGGTAGTGTTGTTGTTCTTGGTATAAGGGCCACTGCTGGTGGTGGTTGGCGCCACCAGCTCTATTCACACAATGTACATAATTTATAAATAAGAAATATTTACACTTTAATTTATAAATAAGAAATATTCACACTTATATAAATAAGAAATATTTACACTTACCTTGGAAGAGATAAATAACAAAAAGGCACAATACCGTGACTGGAACAATACACACACAACCCGCACATATAAAAAGAGAGGAGCTTACGACGACGTGTGTGCCTTTGTAAATGGTCCAAGTCAGACCGAAACGTCGTCGTAAGCTCCTCTCTCTTTATCTTGGAAGAGATGTTGGCAGAGGGCAGCTCTGGTCTCAGTGTCCCTATACTCCTCAAACAAACAATGGAGAAATTAAGTTTCGTGTCATCATTTTTCTATCGATTAATGGCTTAACTTACTTGCTACACTGTTAATGCTACACTTTATCGCTGGCTGGTGCTATAGCCCTTATCGACTCCACTTCGATACTTTGTTACAATTTCTTTCTTTAATTCTATGGTGTTCCTCACTTTCTTTAACAAAGGACTAACACTAGGAGCTTTCTTTGGGCCCGTGGTGGCTTATTTAGCAGTCACACACAATAATCAAGGGCCAAAAACAATGGATTGTTAAGAAATGTTCTGTATGAACTCGCAGGATAATGTTCACTCAACCAGAAACAATGCTACACTGCCTGAGAATGTGCGTGGGAGGTGGGCTTGCAGGCTTTGTATGTGCGCTGGGCACTGGACAGGTTCCGTACCATGAACGAAAACGGAGGTAATCACCGAAAACGGAGGTAAAATTTCCCCGAAAAAACTGCACGAAAACTGAAACACACGAAAACAGAGATACACGAAAACGGAGGGTTGACTGTACCTGTGTGACATATTGGCAATTGGTTTAACCCTTTCACTGCCATGATCTCCAAAATTAAAAAAAAAAAACTGGAATAGTAGAAAAACAAATTCTGAAGGTAATGACACCAAAAAATGAAAAATTTGATGGAAATTTATGGAATTATGCAAGTGCAAAGTTGCCAGTCTGGGCACAATTTACACATCATCAATTTCACTGAGTTCAATTTTAAGCAAATTCCAATGCTCAATTCAACCTAATTTCTAGCTATTTAACCCTTTCAGGATCCAAGGGGGGTCTCCAAAACTCGTTCTCAGGGTCCAAGAATTAAAAAAAAAAAAATTCTTATGAAATTATAGAGAATCTTTTTCCGATCATAACGCCACAAAAATTATGAAATTTGATCGAAAACTAACGGAATTATGCTTTCGCGAAGTTAGCAGTAGCTATGACACTTACGCATCGGCGATTTCGCCCACTTTGAGCCCTATTTTCGGCAAATTCATTGTTTCAGTCAACTAAAATTATAGCTATTTCGCTAGAACACCCTTTCTTCTATCGATTGAGTACAAGAAACCGCCTATTTACCAATTACAACTACCCAAAATAGTGGTCAGAACATGGCAATTTGGCCAATTTCACACAAATTTCAAACGATGCCAATTTCAAAATAGGGTTCAGAATAAACAAGGCAGACATAACTGGCACTAAAATAACGTCTTCTCTGTTCATTAGTCATGTTTCCAGGCCCCTCTTACATTACTTTTGCTTTTCATTTTGAATTTTTATTCTCACAAAAAAATAGATGATTTACTGTTATGTATACAACTGCATACAAGAGCACTTGTGCATGAATATTAGACTCGCCAGTTGATGTGTATTGGATGCATGGTGTGATTTGTTTACTCTTGAACAACGTCAAAAATCGAACATTTTTGCTAATTTGAGCTCAATTTCAAGGTACTTGTCATTGTTAAACCAATCAAAATCATCTCTATTTCTGTAATATATCTTCCAATCTATCAAACGAGACCAAAAAAACGAGAATACATCAATAAATACCATACGAAAATAGACTGCAAAGTCGCTGTTTTAAACCAAAAACACGGTCAGTTTTTTTTCCTCATTATGCACTGTGTGGTGCAGGAATTTTTTTATACTGCGCACACTGACCGCACAGACCCATTCTATCACATCTAGGCCTAACAGCCTGTTTCTGCTTGATTTGAGGCGCTAGAATTTAGGCGTACTAGTACGTCAATAACCCCAGGGCGTAAGCCGTACTAGTACGTCAATAACCCTGAAAGGGTTAACCAATATGCCTTCCATTCTATTGACTGAGCACAAGAAAATGCCTATTCAACTATCAAAACTACCCTATAATGTGCACAGAAGTTGGTGAACTGGCCAATTTTACACAAAAATACAAAATTAAAATTTAAAAAATAAGAGTCCCAAAAATTTAAAACTATGAGCCCTCCTTCGTTCATTAATCTCATCCCAAGGTCTACTATTCAACCAAAGAAACTGCAAATCCATCCGTTGTAACTTCCATATACAATAGGACCCCTGTATTTGCGGGTCTGTTATCCATGGTTTCAGTTATCCGCGGCCCGAAAATAACTCTTATTTTGCTTAATAGCCTCAACGTGCAAAAGTTGTGATGGTGGAAGTTCTTTGAAGCCTGAGAGAAGCCATGAAGTGCTTCCTATCAGTGAAAAAAATATAATTCTCCACTTATTGTGTATAATTTATCAATTAAACTTTATAATGGGTATGTAAACAAAAAACAAAAATTATATTTAGGGTTTGCTACTATCCATGGTTTTAGTATCTGCAGCAGGGCCTTGGAACGTATCCCCTGCAGATACGGGGGTCCTACTGCATTTCTTTTTTAACACACCAGCCATCTCCCACCAAGGCAGGGTGACCCAAAAAAAAAAAAACTTTCACCACCACTCACTAAATCCCTGTCTTGATAGAGGCAAGCCGATACTACAGTTCAAAACTGCAAATATCCCCACCCCTCCTCCAGAGTGCAGGCACTGTACTTCCATATATATCTAGTGAAATCATTTTAATTTCTATGACTATGGCAGTGCTGTAGCTTAATGTATTTCACATACAAGACTACTAATTGGAAACCAAGTTAGTGCCATCTCTGCTAATTTCTTGTGATAAGCTCCCCAAAAAGTTTCAAAAGTAGAAATCTTAAGTTCATGTGTCCATTCTTCTATAAAGGGTAATAACAAGAAGGCCCAATGGGTTTTCTGTCGATATACACGATAGCAGCATCTTTATAAGCATCTCTGGATATTTCAATAGGATTACCATCAGCTTTTATCAAAGTATCCTCTTGTAATCACACTGAGAACTTCATAATTAGTATCCCACCTTTCCTACCCCACTCACAAATTAGTCAAATGTTCTTGATTCTTTGTATTTTGTATTAACAGAGTTTGCATTTTACATAAATAATGGGACAGGCCCTGTTGCTTAGTAGAAAAACTGTTTTATCCTTTTTTATTTCTTTCATGAAATAAGTTCTTGACTGTCTTTATATACTGTATCAAATTACATTCATTTATTTTTTTGTCCTCCTTCAGTGGTCTTGTATAACATGGCCTTGCAGTATTCCTGTATACTTATGCACATGACTTTTCATAAATAAATTTTTATTATTAACACATCGGCCGTTTCCCACCAAAGTAGGGTGGCCTGAAAAAGAAAAACTTTCATCATCATTCTATCCATCACTGTCTTGCCAGTTATAAAACTGCAACATTAACACCCGTCCTTCAGAATGCCGGCACTGTACAGTAGGGCCCCACTTATACGGCAGGTTAGGTTCCAGGCTAGTGCCTTAAAGCAGACATCGCCGAAAAGCAGAACGCCATTTTTTTCCACTTCTAAATGCATATAAATGCCAGACAACAAGCTTACATTAACTTATATTAAGTTAGCAATAGCACTAGGCGTTAAAAAACACAATAAAAAGTAAGATACTCACAGAGTACACTTATTACTTACTTAAAATAGTCTGTGAACCAATTTATGAAAAGATCAGTAGTCATGCAAGCTTTTGAATTGGATTTATAATAATCAGGGAGGCTACCTTTTGCATAGTTCTTTAGGGCCCTAAAATTCTCTGAGTGATAAATTATCATAGGTTTTAACTTGCAATCCCCAGCAGCATTAGCTCCTAGCAAGAGTGTTAGTTGAAGACTCAGATGAGTCAAAGGGATGTTAGGAAGCATTTCTTCAGCCATAGAGTAGTCAGGAAGTGTAATAGTCTGGCAAGTGATGTAGTGGAGGCAGGAACCATACATAGCTTTAAGACGAGGTATGATAAAGATCATGGAGCAGGGAGAGAGGACCTAGTAGCGGTCAGTGAAGAGGCGGGGCCAGGAGCTAAGTCTCGACCCCTGCAACCACAATTAGGTGAGTACACTCTTGGGTTATCCTGGGTTCTCTACACATATGCTGCTATATGTAACTGTATTTTATGGCTATCTCAGCGATCAACATATACCTTGTTAGTAAGTTCATTCAGGTATACACAAATACAGTTACATAGATTATCATACATAGCAAATATGCATAGACAACCCAGGATAACCCAAAAAAGTCAGTTCACTGAGTTTAATCATTTCTAACTTGGCACTTAAAGTAAAAGGCTTACGACTCCTCTTTTTATCACAACTAAGCTTAGACGCCATAGTCAATGAGAGCCAACTAGTAAACGAAAGAGTAAACGAGAAAGAGAACGAGATACGGAGTTCAGACAAGGTAAAAAACAAACTGAACAGGTAGTGGGCGATCACTCGGTCAGAAAATGAATGCGATTAACGTGTCCACTTTTAGTTCATTCACATACGTTTGTAAGAGTTTGTGAGACTTTTACCTCAAAATAATTTTTTTATTATAATAATAATTACCTCACAATACAAATACTCTTACATTGTGTACAAGTTAGTACAAAACAAACAGCAACACTCCCATTCTCATGCAACACACTATTTTTTGAGTTAATGATAGAATTACAATTATTATTATCATAATAAAAGAAGTGCTAAACCCACAAGGGTCGTGAATAACTATATATAGAGTGAAGGCATATGAAAGGAATATTTTTTTACAGTTATCCCTCAATATTTGACTAGAAAACGTAATTCTTCCGACTTCTACAAAGTCGCTGTAAACAAATATCATATTTGTCAATTTTTATTCTGTGGGTGTATGCATCATGTTTATATGCTATGTAACGCGTTTTTAAATTATTTTGAAGAAAATATCATAGATGAATTAATGAAAATGTCTATATTAACGTAAAATAAGACATTTAATGTGCCCAAGTGATTATTATTAATATTACTTAATGTTTTCCCTCCCTCGCAACACCATAGCATATAAACAGCATGTTTATATGCTATGTAACTATGTTTCTTATATAATTTTGAAGAAAAATCATAGATGGATTAATGAAAATGTCTATATTAACGTAAATAAGACATTTAATGTGCGAGTGATTATTATTAGTATTACGTAATGTTTTCCCTCCGCCCAGCAACCACACCTACATAGCATATAAACAGCATGTTTATATGCTATGTAACTGTTTCTCATATAATTTTGAAGAATATATCATAGATGGATTAATGAAAATGTCTATATTAACGTAAAATAAGACATTTAATGTGCGCGAGTGATTATTATTAGTATTATGTAATGTTTTCCTTCCGCCCGGTAACCACACCTATATAGCATATAAACATAGCATATAAACATCATGTTTATATGCTATGTAACGTGTTTCTCATAATTTTGAAGAATATATCATAGATAGATTAATGAAAATGTCTATATTGACGTAAAATTGGACATTTAATGTGCCCAAGAGTGATGATTACATAATAGAGATGTGCTCACGGAAAATGTAAACAAACCGGGTGGCGGCCGTATCTGAAAGACGCTCGCCGTATAAAAAGTTTTGGTCATAATTTGAACTCGCCGTATATCCAATTTTTTTTTATTTAAATCGTTTGATACCCTCATCACCTTACTCTTATCTATGTTCACTTTTAACTTTCTACCTTTACACACTCTCATAACATATATGTATCAAATTAAATCTTAAACTTTTTTGGTACTCAAACCAAGGGAAAACAGTATTACTATTAGTAGTAATATAGCATTTTTTTTTAAATTTTTCTGTTTCGGAGGTGTTATGTTAAGGCATAGTAGATAGTAATCCTGTTTATTATTTCAGGTACCTGGTTCTCAAGTCATGGTGGGCAAGCAACTATGTAACAGATTGGTGGGAAGAGTTTGTTACCCCACGAGGGGCCCATCACCCATCATGGTTAACTCTAATTTTTATGGGGAAAATGCCATTCTTCTCCACCCCAACACAGATTCAGGCGCTCGGGGCAGCAAATTAACTCATGCAGCTTTTCTTTTCCGGTTGATAGATAATCAACAACTTAAACCAGTAAGTAGGTTTATAACCATTTTCTCTTGGATATCCATAGTCATGTTTGCCCCCCACCATGTGTGTTTTTCATCATGCACTCTCACAAGCAGACTGTGTGTGCACTCTGTACAGGCAGACAACACGTTCGTGACGCCCTGCATACTGCGTGCGTCACGGAAACACCATGAAGACCATTACATTCACCCAACTCTTTCACATACTACATTAACATACATACACAAAACAACATACAAAACACACACACATACATACATACTACATATACACATACATACACATACATACACTGGAAAAGGCTCAACCCCGGTCCAGTAACCCTTTCCCTTTAATTTTAACCCTGCCAAATGAAAAATCATGAAAAAATCGGGAAGGGGGAAAAGACCGCAGACAGAGTATGGGGCTAGGGGGCCCCCAAACCCACTCAAAAAAAAAGATCTTGGGGGAGTATAATACCGAGCACATCTCCTGGGGACAAAATCAATCAGATAACTGCTGCAGCATACGGGCGGCTGGCAAACCCCAAGAATAGCGTTTTTACCCCACTAAGGGGAAACATTCCAAAAAACTCTGTATACCATATACGTCAGGCCCCTACTGTAAAAAGGCATTTGACACAGTTCCACACAAGAGATTAGTGCAAAGCTGGAGGACAGGCAGGGATAACAGGGAAGTCACTCCAATGGATCAGGGAATACCTGTCAGGAAGACAGCAATGAGTCATGGTCGTGGAGAGGGGTCAGAGTGGGCGCCTGTGAGTGGGGTTCCACAGGGGTCAGTCCTAGGACGGTGCTGTTTCTGGTATTTGTGAATGACATGACAGAAGGAATAGACTCTGAAGTGTCCCTGTTTGCAGATGATGTGGGAAAATTTATGAGAAGAATTCAATCGGGAAGAGGACCAGGCAGAACTACAAAGGGATCTGGACAGGCTGCAAGCCTGGTCCAGCAATTTGGGTCCCGGGTTCAACCCCACCAAGTGTAAAGTCATGAAGATTGGGGAAGGGCAAAAAAGACCGAGACGGAGTACAGTCTAGGGGGGCCCGAGACTACAAACCTCGCTCAAGGAAAAATATCTTGGGGTGAGTATAACACCAAGCACATCTTCCCAGGCGCACATCAACCAAATAACTACTGCAGCATGCGGGCACCTAGCAAACCTAAGAACAGCATTCGACATCTTAATAAGGAATCGTTCAGGACCCTGTACACTGTGTATGTTAGGCCCATATTGGGGTACGTATGCAGCACCAGTTTGGAACCCCCACCTAGCCAAGCACGTAAAGAAACTAAAAAAGTGCAAAGATTTCAACAAGACTAGTCCTGGAGCTAAGGGGTATGTCCTACGGAAGAGGTTAAGGAAATCGGCCTGACAACACTGGAGGACAATAGAGATAGGGGGGGCATGATAATGACATATAAAATACTGAGAGGAATTGACAAGGTGGACAGAGACAGAATGTTCCAGAGATGGGACACATCAACAAGGGTCTTGGAAACTGAAGACTCAGATGAATCACAGGGATGTTAGGAAGTATTTCTTCCCGTCACAGAGTGGTCAGGAAGTGGAATAGTTTTGGAAAACGATGTAATGGGGGGGATCCCAAACATAGCTTTAAGAAGAGGTATAATAAAGCTCATGGCGCAGGGGGAGTGACCCAGTAATGGCCAGTGAAGAGGGGGGGCAGGAGCTATGACTCAACCCCTGCAACTACAACTAGGTGAGTACACACACACGCACACATACTTAACATTGCATGCACCCCCCTGCGTACACCCTCCCCCACACACACATATATACACGTCTGGAATTATGTTTCATAATCCACATGATTCATTTATGCTACTTTTCTACTAAATGTCATTTTGTGGGTAGCTTTGATTATTCATAGTTTTCTTGGTGCCCACTATCTTTTTACTTTGTATCAAACCACTAAATTGAAAAACTAAGCACAATAGTTAAAAAATTAGGGCAAAAAATTCTTAAGTTATTCAGATAAGCAAATTTTACTATTACGAGTTTCAGGATTCACGTCGGTTCCTGGAACGTAAACCCTGTGAATTAGTGTTGCACTGTATGGTAGTGTCACATATATTAGTTGCCTAAGTGCATAAAACAGTTCTGAATCTGAAAAGGAGTAAAGATTTTGGCTTTTGTTTTGGTTCTTCAAGACTGTACTGAATAAGGTATGTGTTAGGTTAGTAGAGAACAACTATGTATACGGGAGGTACTGCTGTTTTGTCATAAGTGTGAAGGGAACTGTTACATTTTTGCATTCTGGTAGGATTGTTAGTTTTCTTTTGCTTGTGAATGTGGAAGAAGACAGGTAAATCATATGAACTTCTTTCTTAAGTTTTCTTAAATTTATGTGTAATTTTAAGTAGTTCTTATTTTCGTGTTTCTTTTTTTCTGATTTGAGGCCAAATGTGAGCAAGGACAATGATGATCATTGATATCATTAACAGATTTAACAGATATTGACCAATACCATTTTCAAAAGTTAAAACATGACCTTTATTTTAAATGGTCATGGACTCATTGAATACTACCTTCAAAAAAAAATTAATTAAACTAAACCCTTAGTGTTAAAACAAATTTCTATGAAATATATCTCCTTCCTAGTAGGCTTTTTTTTTTTTTTGACATATGGCTGTTTACCCAAAGGGAGGGTGGCCTGAAAAAGAAAAACATTCATCATCATTCACCCCATTACTTTCTTGCCAGAGGACCACACTACAGTTATAAAACTGCAACATTAACTCCCCCCTTCAGATGCAGACACTGTCTTTCCATCTCCCGGACTTAAGTCCAGCCTGCAGTTTCTCTGAATCCCCTTTATAAATGTTACCCTTTCCAAATCCAAAACGTCAAATCCCAAAAAAAGTTTGTCTCCATTCCTCCCATCTAACAGCTCAGCATGCTTGCTGCAAGTCAAAGCCCCTTGCACAAAAAACCTCCTTTACCCCCTCCTTACAACCTTTCGAGGTC
Organism: Cherax destructor; assembly: GCA_009830355.1. NCBI lineage: Eukaryota > Metazoa > Arthropoda > Malacostraca > Decapoda > Parastacidae > Cherax > Cherax destructor. The sequence goes on from WNWK01010122.1 coordinate 65,587, forward strand.
CCCCCAACCTTCCCCCCAGTACAGATTTATACACTCGAAGTCATTCTTTTTGTTCCATCCTCTCTGCATGTGAACCACCTCAACAACCCCTCCTCAGCCCTCTGAATAATTTTTGGTAATCCTGCACCTCCTTCTAATTTCCAAACTATGAATTCTTTGCATTATATTCCCCACAATTGCCCTCAGACCGACATCTCCCCTGCCTCCAGCCTTCTCCTTGTTGCAACATTCACCACCCCATTTCACACCCATATAAGAGAGTTGGTATAACTATACTCTCATACATTCCCCTCTTTGCTTCCATGGACAAAGTTCTTTGTCTCCACAGACTCCTAAGTGCACCACTCACCTTTTTCCCCTCATCAGTTCTGTGATTCACCTCATCTTTCATAACCCAACTGCTGACACGTCCACTCCTAAATATCTGAATACATTCACCTCCTCCATACTCTCTCCCTCCAATCTGATACCCAATCTTTTGTCACCTAATTTTTGTTATCCTCATCACCTTACTCTTTCCTATATTCACTTAATTTTCCTCTTTTACATACCCTACCAAACTCATCCACCAACCTCTGCACTTCTCTTCAGAATTTCCTAAAAGCACAGTGTTATCAGCAAAGAGCATCTGTGACAACTCACACTTTGTGTTAGATTCTTTATCTTTTTAACCCCACACCTCTGGCCAAGACCTGCGCATTCACTTCTCTTACAACCCCATCTATAAATATATTGAAGAACCATGGTGACATTAAAATCCTTGTCTAAGGCCTACTTTTACTGGGAAATAATCTCCCCTTTTTCCTACATACTCTAACCTGAGCCTCACTATCCTCGTAAAAACTCTTCACTGCTTTCAGAAACCTACCTCTTATTCTATACATTTGCAACATCTGCCACATTGCCCCCCTATCCACCCTGTCATATGCCTTTCCAAATCTATAAATAAAAACTTTTTTACTCTTATCTAAATCTGTTCATTTATATGTTTCACTGTAAACACTTGTCTCACCCCCCCTATTTTCCTAAAGAGCCTTGTTCATCTGTTTCCTGTCTCCATCTCTCAATTATTTCAATAATAACTCTACCATACACTTTCCAGGTATACTCAACAGACTTTTTCCCCCTAAAATTTTTTGCACTCTCTTTTGTCCCCCCTTTATACAAAAGGAACTGTGCATGCTCTCTGCCAATCCTAGGTACCGTACCCTCTTCCATACATTTATTAAAAAAAGCACCAGTCACTCCAAAACTTTTCCCCACTCTTTTAACATTTCTTTTTTATCCCATCAATCTCATGCCTTCCCCTTTCATTCTCCCCCTGCCTCATGAACTTTCCCCACACTAACAACTGGCTCTTCTTCACTCCTACAAGATGTTATTCCTCCTTGCCCTATTTTTTTTTTTTTTTTTTTTTTATTAACACATCGGCGATTCCCCCCAAGGTGGGGTGGCCCCGAAAAAAAAAAAACTTTCATCATCACTCACTCCATCACTGTCTTGCCAGGGGGGGTGCTTTACACTACAGTTATAAAACTGCAACATTAACACCCCCCCTTCAGGTCGACACTGTATTTCCCCCATCTCCAGGACTCAAGTCCGGCCTGCGGTTCCTGAACCCCTTCATAAATGTTACTTTGCTCACCCCCAACAGCACGTCAAGTATTAAAAACCATTTGTCTCCATTCCTCCTATCAAATACGCCACATGCTTGCTGGAAGCCCAACCCTCGCACAAAAACTTCCTTCACCCCCTCCCTCCAACCTTTCCTAGGGCCCCTACCCCGCCTTCCCTCCACTACAGATTTATCCCTCTGAAGTTATTCTGTCTCGTTCCATTCTCTACATGTCCGAACCACCTCAAAAACCCCCTCCTCACTCTCTGGTTGTATTGGTAACCCCGCACTTCCTCCTAATTTCCAAACCCCAATTCTCTGCTTTATTTCACACCACACATTGACCCCCAGACATGACATCCCCCTGCCTCCAGCCTTCTCCTCGTTGCGACATTCATCACCCATGCTTCACACCCATATAAAGTGTTGGTATAACTATATCTCTACTTTCCCCCCTTTTTCTTCCATGGACAAAGTTCTTTGTCTCCACAGACTCGGGGGCTCCCCTCACCCTTTTCCCTCATCAATTCTATGATTCCCCCATCCTTCTAGACCCATCTGCTGACATGTCCTCCCAAATATCTGAAAACATTCACCTCCTCCCCTCTCTCTCCCTCCAATCTGATTAATCTTTGTACTAATCTTTTGTTATCCTCATCCCTTATCTTTTCCCATATTCACTTTCAATTTTTTTTTTACACACCCTACCCAAAATTTATCCCCAACCTCTGCAACTTCTCTTCAAATCTCCCAAAAACACAGTTCATCAGCAAAAGCAACTGTGACAACTCCACTTTGTATTTAATTCTTTATCTTTTCCCCCCCCCCCTCTTGCCAAGACCCTCGCATTCCTTCTCTTACAACCCCCTCTATAAATATATTGAACAACCATGGGCATCACATCCCCGTCTAAGGCCCCCTTTAACTGGGGAAAAAGTCCTTCCCTCCTACACACTCTAACGAGCCTCACTATCCTCATAAAAACCTTCACTGCTTTCAGTAACCTACCTCTATTCCATACACCTGCAACATCTGCCACATTGCCCCCTATCCCCCCTATCATACGCCTTTTCCAAATCCATAAATGCCACAAAAACCTCTTTACCCTTATCCAAATACTGTTCACCTATATGTTTCACTGTAAACACTTGGTCTACACACCCCTACCTTTCCTAAAGCCCCCTTGTTCATCTGCTATCCTGCTTTCTGTCTTACTCTTAATTCTTTCAATAATAACTCTACCATACACTTTACCAGTACACTAAACAGACTTATCCCCTATAATTTTTGCATCTCTTTTGCCCCCTTTTGCCTTTATACAAAGGAACAATACAGCTCTCTGCCAACCCCTAGGTACCTTACCCTCTTCCATACATTTATTAAATAATAGCACTGACCACTCCAAAACTTGCCCTATACGCACACAAAATCACAGCTTTCCTATCTTCATCAACATTTAACAATTCCTCAAAATATTCCCTCCATCTTCCGATACCTCTAACTCTCCCTTTAATAATAACTCTCCTCTCCTATTTTTAACTGTCAAATCCATTTTTTCCCCTAGGCTTCCTCAACTTATTACTCTCACTCCAAAACTCTCTTATTTTCAACAAAATTTGTTGATAACATCTCACCCCTCTCATTTGCTCTCTTTACATTGCTTCACCACTGTCTTAAACCCTCTCTTTCTCTCCATATACTTTTCCCCCTCCTTCTAACTTCTATTTTGAAAAAACCCTCTCATATGCTAACTTTTTCTCCTTACTACTCTCTCACATCATTCCACCAATCCTCTTCTTCCCTCCTGCACCCACTTTCCTGTAACCACAAACTTCTGCTGAACACACTAACACTACATTCTTAAACCTACCCCATACATCTTCGACCCCATTGCCTGTACTCTCACTAGCCCATCTATCCTCAATAGTTGTTTATATTTTACCCTAACTGCCTCCTCTTTTAATTTAAAAACCTTCACCTCTCTTACTTGCTGCTTCTGTTTTCCTTGTATCCCATCTACCTTTTTCTCTCACTGTAGCTACAACTAAAAAGTGATTTGGTATATCTGTGGCCCCTCTATAAACATGTACATCCTTTTATCTACCAATATGTAGTCCAACAAACTACTGTCATTCGCCCTACATCATATCTTGTAGTATTATTTATCCTCTTTCTTAAAATATGTTTACCATAACTAAACCCCTTTATACAAAGTTCAATCAAAGGTTCCCATTATCATTTTCACCTGGCACACCAAACTTACTTCCACACCCTCTCTAAATGTTTCTCCTACTTTAGCATTTAGGTCCTTACCAATTACTCTGTCACTTGGTTCAAAAGTTCCTATTCATTTGCTAACATCTCCCAAAATCTCTCTCTGTTCTCTACACTCTCTCTTCTCTAAAGGGGCATACACGCTTTTATGACCCACTTTTGCATCCGACCCTTATTTTAATCATAATCCTTGAAGTTATACATTTATATTCCTCTTTTCCTTCCATAACTGAACCTTCAACATTATTTCACCCCTTCTTTAACTCTAACTCACTCTCAGGTACTCCTGGCTTAATCCCATTTATTTATCCCCACTTAATCTCCTACCTCTTCAGCTTTGTTTCCAGACTAGGAATCCACCTTCTTTTCATTCATAAATTAGCAAAATCTTTCTTATCATCCGCACTACATCCACGCACATTCAAGCATCCCAGTTTTATAAAGTTTTCTTCTCTTTTAGTATTTTTATACAGTAAGGGGTTACTTCCCATTGCTCCCAGTATTTTAGTTGCCTCATCGACAAAAAGGGTTTACGGAGGAAATATTTTTTTCCACTTTCCATGGGAATAAAAAAAAAAGAACAAGAACTATTAAGAAAAAAAAGAAAAATCCTAGGTGTGTGTATGTTTTTTCATGTGCATGCCTGTGTAGTGTGACCTAAGTGAAAGTAAAAGTGCAAGATTACCTTTATCCAGCATGTTTGAGACAGAAAAAAAAGACACCACAATCCTACCATCATGTAAAATAATTACGGTTTCTGTTTCACACTCACTTGGCAGGGGTAGTACCCCCCTGGTGGTTCTGTCTACCAACCTATACTTTTTTGTTTTACAAATATTTGGTGTATTTTATATGGAGGTCCTTTAAACCCCTTTCAGGGCCCAAGGCCTTTTTTTGGAAGGGGTGCACCATTTCCAAGAATTTAAAAAAAAAAATTCTTTTTTTTTCTTATGAAATGGTAGAGAATCTTTTTCTAAAGGTAATAAAACAAAAGTCAAATTTGATTAAAAATTGACAAAATTTGCTCTCACAATTTTGATGCATCCAATATTTCGCTTCGGTGATTTTGCCAACTTTGACCCCCTTTTTAGGCCAATTACATTATTCCAGTCACCAATTCTTTGCTATTTCACTAGTATTACTTCTATTCTATCGATTGGCACAAAAATCGCCTGTTAACTGTTTAAACTACAAAATAAAGTGATTGGAAATTGGTAATTTAGCCAATTTAACCAAAGTTCAAAATATTCCAATTTCAAAATAGGGTGCAGAATAAACAATGCAGGCATTCCTGGGACTAAACTAAAATTTTTCTGTTCATTAGTTACATTTTCAGTCTTTACAAATGAATTCCATTTTTTTTTTTTTATTCACATAATGAATTTTTATTCAAACCAAAATATGGAAGATTTACTGTTCTCAATATTGTAATAATTTACAAATAATATCACCACATTTGTGAACGTATATTAGACCCACCAGCTGGGGGCATATTAGCGTGTGAGGTCATTTGTTTACTCTTGAACATTGGCAAAAAATTTTAAAATTTTTTGCTACTTTGAGCTCGTTTTAAGCCATTTCCCAAAACTAAAACCAATCAAAATCATCTCTATATCTGTAATATATCTTCCATTCTATCAAATGAGATCAAGAAATCGCAAACAAATATTAAAAAATAAAAAAAACTGCAAAATCGCTGTTTTAATCGAAATTACGGTTTCAGTTTTTTTTTCTATTATGCACTGTTGCTGCAGGGTTTGTTTTTTTGTGGTGCCTTCCCATAGATGTATTCTCTATATCCAGGCCCAAATTTCCACTCACAGCTTATCTGAGTGAGCTGAGCTCATGCGTAGAACTACAGCACGGACCTGAAAGGGGTTTTGTTAACTTTTTGTAATACAGTACAGTCAAATTAGGCATATCTTGACAATTAAAAAAACTTTAGAAATGTACTTACTTTGATTTGAGAAAATAAAATTCACATATTTTTGTGTAAATTTACTACACAAAACGGTGAAACTTCAGTTAGTCTTAAGTATGTTTGTCAAGCATCTTCCTTATTTCTCTTTTCAGATCATGGCTCAGAACTTGGTGCCACTTTTTCATATCAGTTTATCGGACATTTAACACCCCCCCGTATCCCCGGCATTCAAAAGATAAAATTGTCCCTTCAGTGACTCGACACCTTTCTGTCTACCCTGCTGGGGGTTCTTCAAAATGATTTCTACAAAGGGGAGACTACTCAATCCCAAAAGGGAAATTAGATGTAAGTTATGAAAAATTGTGTTTGCAGTTGTCAGTTTTTTTAAATGATTAACAAGGTGAATAAATAATGAATGTGGGTTGGTATATTTTCTTTGATTTTACATATTTTGTATATAATGTTCCCTTAACTAACACCCTTTTATCACCCTCCACATAATGTTTTTACTTTTAACACGTAACTATTTGTCTTGCAGTCAGTTTGGGGTATTCTGGCTGATGAGTCTGTACCAGAAAAGGGTGAACTAACAGGGCATTAACAGCTGGGAAAAGTAAACCATGGGCTGAAGCACTCAAAAATTTTTAGCAAGGGAATCAACCCGGGTTTTCATTGGGGATTGGTAAGATTCTTGGATTGTGGATTAAGTACTGGGTGTTCTTGGCCCCATTTTATATTTGTAAGGAAATTTTATTA
>WNWK01010123.1:0-72149 GCA_009830355.1 Cherax destructor
AAATGATAGAATGGATAATGAGAACCAGTGTTTGTGAAACATATTCCTTCACAGTTGCTCTTTGCTGATGACACTGCTTTTGGGAGATTCTGAAGAAAAGTTGCAGAGGTTGGTTGATGAGTTGGTAGGGTATGTAAAAGAAGGAAATTAAAAGTGAATATAGGAAAGAGTAAGGTGATGAGGATAAAAAAATTAGGTAATGGAAGATTGGATATCAGATTGGAGGAGTATGGAGGAGGTGAATGTATTTAGATATTTGGGAGTGGACGTGTCAGCGGATGGGTCTATGAAAGAAGAGGTAAATCATAGAATTGACGAGGGGAAAAAGGTGAATGGTGCACTGAGGAGTTTGTGGAGACAAAGAAATTTATCCATGAAAGCAAAGAGAGGAATGTATGAGAGTATAATTATACCAATGCTCTTGTATGGGTGTGAGGCATGGGTTGTGAATGTTGCTACAAGGAGAATACTGGAGGTGGTGGAGATGTTGTGTCTGAGGGCAATGTGTGGTGAGAGTATAATGCAGAGAATCCGTAGTTTGGAGATTAGGAGGAGGTGTGGGATTACCAAAACTATTATCCAGAGAGCTGAGGAGGGGTTATTGAGATGGTTTGGACATGTAGAGAGGATGGAATGAAATAGAATGACTTCGAGTGTGTATAGATCTGTAGTGGAGGGAAGGCGTGGTAGGGGTCGGCTTAGGAAAGGTTGGAGGGAGGGGGTAAAGGAGGTTTTGTGTGTAAGGGGCTTGGACTTCCAGCAAGCGTGCATGAGCGTGTTAGATAGGACTGAATGGAAACAAATAGTTTTTAGGACTTGACGTGATGTTGGGGAGTGTGAGCTAGGTAACATTTATGAAGGGATTCAGGGAAACCTGCAGGCTGGACTTCGATTCCTGGAGATGGGAAGTACAGTGCCTGCACTCTGAAGAAGGGGTGTTAATGTTGCAGTTTTATAACTGTAGTGTAAGCATGCCTCTGGCAAGACAGTGATGGAGTAAATGATGAGAGTTTTTGTTTTTCGGGCCACCCTGCCTTGGTGGGAAAAAGATGATGTGTTAATAAAAAAAATTAATCCTTCCATTACTTTGAGGATTTACCGTTTCTTTTTTTTCAATTGTCAGGGAGAACATTAGTGAGATAGCTTGCTTTACTGTACTCACAATACCCTTCAGTATATATTCAATATAGTATATTCTTTGTCATATAAAAAAAATTCTACCAGTGTAATGACTCAAAGTACAAGACAGGGTGATTACTTTTGAAGTTGATTAAGGCAGCTGAGAGAATGGGCAGTAAGGGAGAGAAGAGATAGTTTAATATGGTGTCCTGGCTAGTATGGCAGGAATTTGTTCTCATGATGGTGGATGAGGGATCATACTTAAGCTTATTTCAAAACCTAACTTTATCTAAGGTATATTATCACCCTTCAGGATGTGATCCACAGTAGTTCAGCTGACACCCAGGTACCAATTTACTGCTAGGTGAACAACAGGTGTAATGAGACTTGATCATACATCTTACCCTACTTTAAGAATAGGTTTATAGGGTTCTGCAGAATTAGGGATGAAAGTTCCTGCAGGTATAGAATTTTTCAAGCCAGAAGCAGTATTTTTGTTCAGCTTATTTTGAAGTCTCATTCTTATATATCGTTTATTATGGTTTTAACACTGCTTAATTCTTATTGTGTAAGGAGCGAAAGAAGAAGAGTGGGAACAGTGCAAATAAAGAAAACCGTATGTGCAGCCGAGACAGCAGCATGTCAGCATTTCAGATGGGTGGAGATGACTCTAATACAGGTACAGTAACCAAACATTCATTAATCTAATGCTACTACTTTTGCTCTTATACATACCTAAGGCAAAACATGCAAGTGTTTCCAGTGAAAGTGAGATTTTTAACAGCACATAAATGCTGAGTATGTACTCACCTATATGTGGGGTTGCAGGGATCAAGTCCTAACTACTGACCCTCCCTTTCACTTTGCCGTTTGCCAGATTCATGCATAGCCTTGTTGGCCCTATTGAACCTGTAGATATCAAGTGTGCCTCTGATGCTTGTTGAGATCATTTCACTTGTATTTTCTTCTATATATATTAATGCAATACATATTATTTTTTTCATGCACTCTTGCTAGCGAAAAATTAGTAAAGTACATCCTCTCCTCGCTTAACAATGGAATTCCGTTCCTAAGACCACATTGGTAAACAAATTCGTCGCTAAGCAAGGAGCATACCATAATGGTAGTGGGTTTGTGTCATCCATCGTTGATATTGTTTAAATGTCACCTTTGCACCATTCATAACATTTTTAGTATATTTTTAAATGTTTATACAGTATATTGTAAAAAAACAGAATATGGAAAAATCTTCTCTTAATATACATTATTTAGGTATGCATACTGGTCAGAGAGCCCGTTATAAGGACGTCGCTAAGTGAGGAGAGGCTGTACTGTATGTGCCATTCCACTTTTGGGTGGAGATAATGGAATAATTGTTAAATGTTCTTTTAATTTTGTTATTTCCTCTCAGCCATGTCGATGATGAGTGATTCCCAGGATGCTACAGATTTCTCATCTACACAGTTCAACATCTCAGAAGACTCAAATTCTGAGCCACCATTTAAGAAAAAGTTGATGGAAGGTCGAGGGGATTCCATATAGTTGTCATAGAAAGAGGATGATAAAAATAAGTATTGTACTTTAGGATTATATTATTTATAAGTTTTATATCAGGAGGCATAGAAATATACCTTTAGGAACATAAAGAAGTATATTAGACAAGGTTGTTAGATGACAAAATTATTTAGCTATGTTATATAAATTCTCACATGGAAAGAAAGCAAGTAGTGATTAAGACTATTTTTTTTACTACACTAGCCATTTCCCACTGAGGTAAGGTGACCGAAAGAGGAAACATTCATTCAGTAGCTTTTTCCAGAAGAATGCAGATATCATAGTTTTGGATAGCCCTCTGAACTGCAAAATTTCCACCCCTCCAGAGTGCAGGCACCTGCTTCCCACCTTATCTTGTTGTCCCATAAGTTCATCTGTTGCACTGAAAAATGGGTTGTATATACAGTATAACCTTTTATTAACTGGTTTTGGTAATTTCTAGCAAAAGAACTGGCAGGACAAATGTTAGTATGTTTTTATTAATGATGCTTTATAAATATTTTTTTATCTTGGTTAATGTTTTACCAAATGTATTCATAGTTTGCATATGTTAACTAGTTAGAATGATAACAAATTCACACTCCAGACAACATTCTCCACCAATATTCAAAAATCTAAACTTTACTCACCATACAAGACATCCATACTTTTTACTGTGCCTATTACATACATAGAACACACTATGCAAATATTAACCCACCACTCAAACTTCTCCTTACCAACTTTAACAGGACACATGACCATAACACTAGACACAGAGCACTCCTCGATGTTCTCCGTGTCCATCTAACACTATGCAAAAACTCAATGCATATAAAAGTCCCGAAAATTTGGAATTCATTACCTGTGATTGCCAAAGAAACCCTGCCTGTACTCCAATTCAAAACAATGCTAAAAAACCACCTTCTCACCCAAACCTAAGTGCACAATATCAAACATTCCCAACAAAGTTGATTAATCACTTAAATGTATAAACCTGATTAATCACTTAAATGTAAAAACCTGTTATGAATAATACATACTGAGCTAACTGTTACTACACATTTACATTATAATGACCACATAAACTGTAATTGCAATGCAACTAATTGTTTTAAATTGTTATCTCTCAATTACAGTGGTACCTCGAGTTACGATATTTTTTCGTTCGAGAATGCTGTTCAAGTGCCATTACCAAACGAATTTATCCCCATAAGGAATAATGTAAAATAGACTAGTCCTTTTACACCCCCAAAAATATACTTACAAAAGCATTTAAAAAAATAAACTTACATAAAAGGGCGATTTTGGGGACCATCGTAACTCGAGGTACCACTGTACTTGCATTGCTACAATTAATAGATTATTATGTTGAACTTATATCCAAATTTTACAACTTAGATACACAATTATACTTCTTCTTTCAACACTTCGGCCGTTTCCCACCGAAGCGGCGTGGCCCAAAATGAAAAACGAAAGTTTCCCCTTTTACATTTAGTAACATATACAGGAGAAGGGGTTACTAGCCCCTTGCTCCCGGCACCTCAGTCGCCTCTTACGACACGCATGGCTTACAGAGGAAGAACTCTGTTCCACTTCCCCATGGAGATAAGAGGAAATAAGAACAAGAACTAGTAAGAAAATAGAAGAAAACCCAGAGGGGTGTGTATATATATGCTTGTACATGAATGTGTAGTGTGACCTAAGCGTAAGTAGAAGTAGCAAGATGTACCTGAAATCTTGCATGTTTATGAGACAGAAAAAAGACACCAGCAATCCTACCATCATGTAAAACAATTACAGGCTTTTGTTTTACACTCACTTGGCAGGACGGTAGTACCTCCCTGGGTGGTTGCTGTCTACCAACCTACTACCTAGAACAATTATACTTATTTTATAAATTATCAACCATAATTTTTTACCATGTAGTCTACTATTACCTAATCTTAAGAATGCCCACAATGCACAGCATATTAGGGGCTTTTGGCATGTACACCTCATTTATACCTATGTATCATGTCTAAATAACAACATTGTATCATGTCTAAATAACAACATTGTATCATGTCTAAATAACAACATTGTATCATGTCTAAATAACAACATTGTATCATGTCTAAATAACAACATTGTATCATGTCTAAATAACAACATTGTATCATGTCTAAATAACAACATTGTATCATGTCTAAATAACAACATTGTATCATGTCTAAATAACAACATTGTACCATGTCTAAATAACAACATTGTACCATGTCTAAATAACAACATTGTACCATGTCTAAATAACAACATTGTATCATGTCTAAATAAACTATTATTATTATTATTATTATTATTATTATTATAAAGAGCTTACATTTATTTGGTAAAGATTGGCGAATAACTATAGATTTATTTCCGATGTGTTAGTTGTGAGTGGTTATCAGGCAGGGGTAGGAAAGGAGGGTGGGTGGATGGCCACTGAGGGAGGCCCCAGCCATGGCAGAGGGGCGCATGCATGCATACTGCACGCACACACCTACGCATGCACCTTCGCACACACATAAATACATGAAAAATACATTACATCAGTTTCACAATTAAATGAGATCAATACCTTTCACCTAGTTAGATAAGTTTATAATCATACATTTGTACTGCTGAATATACTGCATGTTAAAGTTTAAATGAAATGTGCGATTATGTTGCCTCGTGAGAATTTATTACATAATTTGTTTAGTAACAACAATCATGCCCTTTTTACTGAGAAAAATGGAATATTTCACAAAAAAGTCCAGGATTACTAAATTGTGAGAACAAGTTTTTGATGATGAAAAACTTAGTCATCTCTTTCTTGTACCTGTTTTTAGAAATGGAAACAACATTGCTTTATACTCATTGTGGTTTATAGTGGTCTTATTAATGTATGTTCATTAGTGCCAACTCTGCATCTGTTAAGTTCTCCACCATTTCAGAAGTATTGCTAGACTCTTCATGTACAGTTGTCTATTCAGAGGTGCATGTTGTACTTACAAAATAAATAAAAAATAAATAATTTTTTATAATGAAGACATGTATAAATGGGATAACAATAAACAGAAGAATAGCCAGGGACTCAAACTGTGGTCTATGCATATAGCAGACCATATGCTATTACACTACTCTGCCATGGAACTTACCATAAGATATGCTGTATGACCCCTTCATGTTAATTTGATATTATCATAGGATGATATTACAAATAGCACTTCTGTGAAATGTTTGTATCAGTGACCCTACTGTCCAATCCCACATCTCCATAAGCTTTTATGGTACATCTGTTCTTGTATGGACTTCACCTTTAAAGTCATATACGTAGTCCATAAACACAAGATAAATCATTTTCATTACAACTTGTCTTAGATTTATGGGATAGCAAAAGTTACCAGGCATGTAAACTTAGCATTATAATGGTAATATTGTAGTTACATTCATTTCTTTACAAAGTAGGTCTGGTTTGAACTGCTACTTATTTTGACCAATATAATATTTGTCTTCAGCTTTATACATGTATAGAATCATGTGACTTGATTTTTTAGTTAGCTTAAAATATATCAGTCAGCAAGCACCATAAAGAGATGACCATTGCTAACTACATTGCAATAAACTAGTTATAGCGAGTCACACAGCTACATAAATATTCATTAATGGGTAAAATATTAAGTCTTTTTACAAATGGCCTGAATTTGCATTGAGTGTTGCCTATGATAAGTTTTTAACATCTGGGCAATGTTTAGGTTGATCCTTCATTATGCAGTTGATTTTACTACTCTGAAGACTTGCTAACTTTTGTGTTCTTATATATATATGCAATCTCCATTAAGTTATAATTTTAAAAAGATGGTATTTCATCTATGAAGTGGATTGAATCTTGTAGTATTGTAGTTAAGGATTTCAAACACAATTAACCCTTTGAGGGTCAAGAGGCCCTCTCCGAAACTTGTTCTCAGGGTCGAAAAATTTTCACAAAAAAAAAAAATTATTTTTTCTTATGAAATGATAGAGAATCTTTTCCCGATCATAACGCCACCAAAATTATGAAATTTGATGGAAAACTAACGGAGTTATGCTCTCGCGAAGTTAGTGGTATCGATGACATTTACGCATCGGCGATTTTGCCCACTTTGAGCCCTATTTTTGGCAAATTCCAATGTTTCAGTCTACTAAAATTATAGCTATTTCGCTAGAGTTTCATTTGTTCTATCAATTGAGTATAAGAAATCGCCAATTTACTGATTTCAACTAATGTGAAATATTGATTTTTATAGATTTTTAAAGGGATTTTTAAAAAATATGTAAATAATTTATAAATAGACAAAAATACTATAAAACGTTATTTCATTGCATTTTTTGACGATTCAAGGCAAATTTCACACAAATTTAAAAAAATGCCAATTTCAAAATAGGGTCCAGAATAAATGAGACAGACATTCCTGGCACTCAAATAACATTTTATCTGTTCATTAGTCACGTCTCCAGGCCCCTCTTACATTACTTTTGCTTTCCATTTTGAATTTTTATTCTCACAAAAAAATAGAAGATTTACTGTTATGTATACAACTGCATCATTGTAGAAACAGTATAAATAATATCAGTGCACTTGTGCAAGAATATTAGACATGCCAGTTGATGTGTATTGGACGCATGGCATGATTTGTTTACTCTTGAACATCGACAAAAATCGAACATATTTGCTACTTTGCGCTCAGTTTCAAGGTACAGTGGTACCTCGAGTTACGATATTTTTTCGTTCGAGAATGCTGTTCAAGTGCCATTACCAAACGAATTTATCCCCATAAGGAATAATGTAAAATAGACTAGTCCTTTTACACCCCCAAAAATATACTTACAAAAGCATTTAAAAAAATAAACTTACATAAAAGGGCGATTTTGGGGACCATCGTAACTCGAGGTACCACTGTACAGTGGACCCCCGAGTTTCGTAAACCCTGGAAATCGTACATTTATGTAAGTATAATATTGTAAGTGCTTGTGGAAAAGTATTTTGGGGGGTCTGAAATAGACTAACCTACGTGACATTTTTCCTTAAGGGAGTAAATTTGTTCGGTAATGGCACTTGAGCAGACTTCAGGAGTGAAATTTTTACGAAACTCGGGGGTCCACTGTATTTGTCATAGTAAAACCAATCAAAATCATCACTATTTCTGTAATATATCTTCCATTCTATCGAATGTGACCAAGAAAACCAGAATACAACCACAAATACCATACGAAAATACACCTGAATGTCGCTGTTTTAAACCAAAAAAACGGTCAGAGTTTTTTTTTTCTCATGAACTGCGTGCTTCAGGATTTTTTTTTATACTGCGCACACTGACCACGCAGACCCATTCTTTCATATGTAGGCCTGCCAGCTTTCTTCCACCAGATTTGAAGGCACTAGAATTTAGGCGTACAAGTATGTGACCGAGTCGCTCGCGTACTGACGAACTAGTACGGGACCGACCCTCAAAGGGTTAATTATGAGTGATATTTGCTTTTGAATGAACCTGGTGAGAATAATTGTATTTGTATACTTGCCATAATAAATTTCTACACAATAGCTTCATTTTGAATGTGTTCATTTTTTTTCTCAACATGTCGGCCATCTCCTACTGAAGCAGGGTGATCCAAAAAGAAAGAATAAACTTTCATCATTCAACACTTTCACCATCATTCATACATAATCACTGTCTTTGCAGAGGCGCTCAGATACAACAGTTTAGACGTCCTTCTAAACTGCCAATATCCTAACCCCTCCTTTAAAGTGCAGGCATTGTACTTCCCATTGCCAGGACTCAAGTCCGGCTAACGGTTTTCCTGAATCCCTTCACAAAATATTACACTGCTCACTCGCCAACAGCTCGTCAGGTTCCAAAAACCATTCGCCTCCATTCACTCCTATCTAACACGCTCAGATTTTTTTCAATTTTGTTATGGATGAAGTGTCAGTTTTGACCCCTCAGGAGAGGCACCTTGATGCTAGTGAGTGGGCTCTTGATCCAAGGAATTGGACCTATCCTTCCTTGAATCAAACCTGATTGTCTCCCAGGTGCTGTATGACTTCCTTAAGTTTAGTGCCCTCTTCCTCCCCATCCATGAATGAAATAATCATGTGTGTGGAAGGTTTGATTAAACGCAGATACACAGTAACTGTTGTATTGTGGGAGTTCACACCAGGTATATATTTCTTCTTCTTTCAACACGTCGGCCATTTCCCACCGAGGCAGGGTGGCCCAAACGGAAAAACGAAAGTTTCTCCTTTTACATTTAGTAATATATACAGGAGAAAGGGTTACTAGCCCCTTGCTCCCGGCATTTTAGTCGCCTCTTATGACACGCATGGCTTACGGAGGAAGAATTCTGTTCCACTTCCTCATGGAGAAGGTATATAATACCAAATGTAGTTATTGCACAGAGTTCATATCAAGAAATTGTCCTCTTTAAGCATTAGCACCAGTTCTACAACCTTAAAGGAGGCCCATGTAGTTTGAGGGACTTTTAATAAGTGGAATTGGGGTGTTTATGTCTCACATTACCCCTCATGACAAGATAAAAGTAAAGTAAATTTTTTTACAATGCTGGAAATATATTCTTGAAAATCACACAGTCCAGTAAGTATTGTAAAAAAATAAGAATTATTTCTTATACAGTACATTGTTGCACGTTAAAAAAAAAAGTATTTTTTTAGTGTCCAATGATCCGAAATTAACCACTAAGGTGACTGTGACATACTGGTACATTGAAGCGATCAGAGTTGGTGATGGTGATGCACTGGTTCACATTTCTCAGTGCCGCATATTTGATGTGAGAAGCAAATTTAGGTGTAAACTTAAGAGAAGAGGTCCACACACTGGGCATGAGCAGTACACAGAAATTCCTGCCCCATGCAGAGTACGGTGGGAACGGTTAACTAGGGCATAAATCCATCTCGTGCATCACAATTAACCACATATTCTTAGCACCTACAGGCGCTAACAGTGTGAACAGTGATTCTGATGTGGATTTCCTTGGGTTTGAGACAACTCTGAGTGATGGGAATGGCCATAATACTGCCTCAAACCCACGCAACCTACAGCTCGCAACTTCTGCACCACACCACCGTCACAGCAACAAACAAATTCCATCTTTAACACGGCCTCATAATCACTAATCACTATTTAGCACTGATTTCTCCTGCAGGAGAGAAGAGGCTCAGTGATGCATGTGATCACACATGGATAAGAAGACCTCCACAGTGAAGACATAGAAGATATAACTACAGTAAGTCTTGTGAGATACGTACCTCTGTACCTTATCTCTTGTTTTGAAGAGTTCCACATATGTATATGTTAGAAATGTAAAAAAACTAATGCATAAAAATGTTATTAGCTGTGTATGTTTAGAAAGTAAATTACAGTGGACCCTCGGTTAACAAAAAAAATTCATTGCAGAAGCCTGCTCAAGTGCCATTACCGAACGAATTTACGTCCTTAAGAAATAATGTCATGTAGGTTAGTCTATTTCAGACCCCCAAAACTACACTTCCACAAGAACTTACAAAATTATACTTACATAATTGCACGATTTCCGGGGTATTCGTTAACCGAGGGTCCACTGTATTTTGTGTGACAAAATTTGAGTGCTAAAACAAACAACACAGTCAAGTGTCCATAGAAAACCAAGTTCTAGAGTTTAAAATTGAAAACAAAATACATTAGAGGAAAAAAGTTACAAAAATGAAGTGTAAACATTGTGGCTTGCAGCAACACTCAGTGTTGCCATAACATGCTCTATGGCCAACTTTGTTCATCTGTATCTTGGTAAATAATGGACAGATTTTTTTTTAATTTTGGCATCATTTCCTTAAAAAATTATTCTATCAGAATATTTTTTTCCAAAATGCTGATACCGAAGTGGCTTTTCAGTTTTAGAGGTGCTGACAGTTTTAAAAAATCCTAAGTTGCAGAGTATTTTTTTGTACAGTGGTCCCTCGTTTTTCTTGCATCTCCAAACTCGAACATTTATGTAAGTGTATTTTCGTAAGTGCTGTTGCAAGTGTATTTTTGGGGGTCTGAAATAGACTAACCTATGTGACATTATTTCGGTAATGGCACTTGAGCAGCATTCTGGAACGAATTTTCGGCGAAAACCAAGGGACCACTGTATAGGTAATTAGACCAAAATGAACAAAATCCATCCATTACTTATGGAATTACATTGCCACAAAGTTGAAGTTCATGGGGCACTTGACAGCAACAGATTGTGTTGCTGCATGTGCCGAATGTTTCTTTATTCCTTTTTTTTTTTTTCTAATTTTTCCCCTTGTATTTTGTTTTCAGTTATAAACATTAGAACATGCTTTTCATAGACACTGGTGTTATTTGATAGTACTCAATTTAGTTTATAAACACAAACTAAACTAGCTGCTTGCTTCAGTTTATTGATGTTTCTAACATTTTTTTTATTAACACAGCCGTTTCCCACCAAGGCAGGGTGGCCCGAAAAAGAAAAACTTTGATAATCATTCACTCCATCACTGTCTTGCCAGAGGCATGCTTGCACTACAGTTATAAAACTGCAACATAAACACCCCTTCAGAGTGCAGGCACTGTACTTCCCATCTCCAGGAATCAAGTCCAGCCTGCCGGTTTTCCTGAATCCCTTCATAAATGATACCTTGCTTACACTCCAACAGCATGTAAAGTCCTAAAAACCATTTGTCTCCATTTGCTCCTATCTAACACGCTTATGCACTCTTGCTGGATGTCCAAGCCCCTCACACACAAAACCTCTTTTACTCCCTCCCTTGGCCGACCCCTACCCCGCCTTCCCTTCACTACAGGTTTATACACTCTTGAAGTCATTTTATTTCATTCCATCCTCTCTACATGTCCAAACCATCTCAATAACCCTTCCTCAGCCCTCTGGATAATAGTTTTGGTAATCCCACACCTTCTCCTAATCTCCAAACAAGAGTGTTGGTATAACTATACAAGAGTGTTGGTATAACTATACAAGAGTGTTGGTATAACTATACAAGAGTGTTGGTATAACTATACAAGAGTGTTGGTATAACTATACAAGAGTGTTGGTATAACTATACAAGAGTGTTGGTATAACTATACAAGAGTGTTGGTATAACTATACAAGAGTGTTGGTATAACTATACAAGAGTGTTGGTATAACTATACAAGAGTGTTGGTATAACTATACAAGAGTGTTGGTATAACTATACAAGAGTGTTGGTATAACTATACAAGAGTGTTGGTATAACTATACAAGAGTGTTGGTATAACTATACAAGAGTGTTGGTATAACTATACAAGAGTGTTGGTATAACTATACAAGAGTGTTGGTATAACTATACAAGAGTGTTGGTATAACTATACAAGAGTGTTGGTATAACTATACAAGAGTGTTGGTATAACTATACAAGAGTGTTGGTATAACTATACTCTCATACATTCCCCTCTTTGCTTTCATGGATAAAGTTCTTTGTCTCCACAGACTCCTCAGTGCACCACTCGCCTTTTTCCCTTGTCAATTCTATGATTCACCTCATCTTTCATAAACCCATCTGCTGACACGTCCACTCCCAGATATCTGAACACATTCACCTCCTCCATACTCTCTCCCTCCAATCTGTTATCCAATCTTCCATTACCTAAATTTTTGGTTATCCTCATCACCTTACTCTTTTCTATGTTCACTTTTAATTTCCTTATTTTTCATACCCTACCAAACTCATCAGCCAACCTCTGCAACTACTCTTCAGAATCTCCCAAAAGCAGTGTCATCAGCTAATAGCAACTGTGACAACTCCCACTTTGTGTTAGATTCTTTATCTTTTAACCCCACACCTCTTGCCAACACCCAAGCATTCACTTCTCTTACAACGCTATCTATAAATATATTGAACAACCATGGTGACATCGCACATCCCTGTCTAAGGCCTACTTTTTTTTTTTTTTCTCCAACAAGTCGGCCGTCTCCCACCGAGGCAGGGTGACCCAAAAAGAAAATACTTTCATCATCATTCAACACTTTCACCACACTCATACATAATCACTCTTTGCAGAGGCGCTCAGATACGACAGCTGAGAATAGTCCCTCCCAGCTGTCACTATCCCAGACCCCTCCTTTAAAGTGCAGGCATTGTACTTCCCATTTCCAGGACTCAAGTCCAACTAAATCAATTAACTGGTTTCCCTGAATCCCTTCACAAAATGTTACCCTGCTCACACTCCAACAGATCGTCAGGTCCCAAAAACCATTCGTCTCCATTCATTCGCTTGCTGGAAGTCCAAGCCCCTCGCCCACAAAACCTCCTTTACCCTTTCCCTCCAACCTTTTCTAGGACGACCCCTACCCCGCCTTCCTTCCCCAACAGATTTATACGCTCTCCAAGTCATTCTACTTTGATCCATTCTCTCTAAATGACCAAACCACCTCAACAACCCCTCTTCAGCCCTCTGACAAATACTTTTAGTAACTCCACACCTTCTCCTAATTTCCACATTATCGAATTTTCTGCATAATATTTACACCACACATTGCCCTTAGACAGGACATCTCCACTGCCTCCAGCCTCCTCCTCGCTGCAGCATTTGCAACCCATGCTTCACACCCATATAAGAGTGTTGGTACCACTATACTTTCGTACATTCCCTTCTTTGCCTCCATGGATAACGTTTTTTATCTCCACAGATACCTCAACGCACCACTCACCTTTTTTCCTTCATCAATTCTATGGTTAACCTCATCCTTCATAAACCCATCCGCTGACACGTCAACTCCCAAATATCTGAAAACATTTACTTCTTCCATAATCCCTCTCCAATGTGATATCCAATTTTTCTTTATTTAAATTGTTTGATACCCTCATCACCTTATTCTTATCTATGTCACTTTCAACGTTCTACCTTTACACACACTACTATCCATACATTTGCAACATCTGCCACATTGTTCCCCTATCCACCCTATTATATGCCTTTGCCAAATCCATAAATGCCACAAAAACCTCTTTACCCTTGTTTAAATATTGTTCACCTATGTTTCACTGCAAACACTTGGTCTACACACCCACTTTCCTAAAGCCTCCTTGTTCATCTGCTATCCTGCTCTCCGTCTTACTCTTAATTCTTTCAATAATAACTCTACCATACCCTTTACCAGGTATACTCAACAGACTTCTTCTATATTTTTTACACTCTCTTTTGTCCACTTTGCCTTTATACAAAGGAACTATGCATGCTCTCTGCCAATCCCTAGGTACCTTACCTTCCATACATTTATTAAATAAAAACACTAACCACTCCAATGCTATATCCCCACCTGCTTTTAACATTTCTATCTTTATCCCATTAATCCCAGCTGCTTTACCCTCTCATTCTACCCACTGCCCCATGCACTTTCCCCACACTCACAACTGGTTCTTCCTCACTCCTATAAGATGTTATTCCTCCTTGCCCTATACACAAAATCACAGCTTCCCTATCTTCATCAACATTTAACAATTCCTCAAAATATTCCCTCCATCTTCCTGATACCTCTAACTCTCTGTTTAATAACTTTCCTCTCCTATTTTTAACTAACAAATTCATTCATTCCCTAGGCTTTCTCAGCTTATTAATCTCATTCCAAAACTTTTTCTTATTTTCAACAAAATCTGTTAACATCTCACCCACTCTCTCATTTGCTCTCTTTTTACATTGCTTCACTACTCCCTCAACTTCTCTTTTTCTCTCCATATGCTCCTCCCTCCTTGCATCACTTCTACTTTGTAAAAACCTCTCGTATGCTAATTTTTTCTCTTACTATTTTCACATCATCATTCCACCAATTGCTCTTCTTCCCTCCCACACCCACTTTCCTGTAACCACAAACTCTGCTGAACACACTAACACTGTATTCTTAAACTTACCCCATTGCCTATACTCACACTAGCCCATCTGCCCTAGAAACAGTTGTTTATATCTTACACTAACTGCCTCCTCCTTTAGTTTATAAACCTTCACCTCTCTCTTACTTGCTGCTTCCATTTTCCTTGTATCCCATCTACCTTCAATTCAAGACTCTTCTCAAAAATCACCTACTCACCCTATACTAAATACTCATACTGTAACAAACTTTCATACCCAATGTTATTTTACTTAAGATAATCTCAGTTTTATATTGTCATCCTCCTTAACACTTGTTGCAATTTCATATCATCATATTGTCATTTAAAATAGTATAGTATCATCATTTTGTTAATTTGAAATAAAATATATAACTAGAAGAAACTCAATAAATTTCTCTAGTATTGTTATTTTACTAGTATAGCATCAACATATTGTAACTTGAAATAAAATATACAACTAGAAAAAACTCAACCAATTTCTCTAGTATTGTCTTTTAATAGTATGTATAATCATATTGTAATTTGAAATAATATATAACTAGAATAAACTCAATAAATTTCTCTAGTACAGTGGACCCTCGGTTAACGAATACCCCGGAAATCGTGCAATTATGTAAGTATAATTTTGTAAGTTCTTGTGGAAGTGTAGTTTTGGGGGTCTGAAATAGACTAACCTACATGACATTATTTCTTAAGGACGTAAATTCGTTCGGTAATGGCACTTGAGCAGGCTTCTGCAATGAATTTTTTTCGTTAACCGAGGGTCCACTGTATTAAGTACTTAGTGAATAAGTCTTTAGAATAAGCTGCCCCTAATGCCATGGCATGCCAGTGGCTCTCCTTGCATTACAGTTTTATAATTGTAACTACCAATAACTATGTATACTTGTAACTTGCATCGAAATAAAAATATTATATTATTATTATTATTATTTTACTCTCACTGTAACTACAACTAAAAAGTGATCTGATATATCTGTGGCCCCTCTATAAACATGTGTATCCTGAAGTCTACCCAACAGTCTTTTATCTACCAATACGTAGTCCAACAAACTACTGTCATTACGCCCTATATCATATCTTGTATACTTATTTATCCTCTTTTTCTTAAAATATGTGTTACCTATAACCAAACCCCTTTCTATACAAAGTTCAATCAAATGCTCTCCAGGTGCCAGATCACCCAGGCTGTGATGGATATGTGGGGCAGTGGGCCTCCAGCAGCAACAGCCTGGTTGACCAGGCAAGCACCAGATGAGCGTGGCCAATGGCTGGGCTCAGAGAGTAGAGAAACTCTCGAAACTCTTCAAAGGTATATCAGAGGTACACTTGGCACACCAAACTTACCTACCACACCCTCTCTTAACGCTTCTCCTACTTTAGCATTTAGGTCCCCTACCACAATTACTCTCTCACTTCGCTCAAAAGTTCCTACACACCTACACACTCACTTAACATCTCCTAAAATCTCTCTCTCTCCTCTACACTCCTCTCTTCTCCAGGTGCATATGCACTTATTATGACCCACTTCACATCCGACCCTTATTTTAATCCACATAATATTTGAATTTATACATTTATATTCCCTCTTTTCCTGCCATACCTGATCCTTCAACATTATTGCTATGCCTTCCTTAGCTCTTACTCTGTTAGAAACCCCTGACCTAATCCCATTTATTTCTCCCCACTGAAACTCTCCTACCCCCTTCATCTTTGTTTCACTTAGAGCTAGGACATCCAGCTTCTTTTCATTCATAACATCCCCAATCATCTCTTATCATCTGCACTACATCTACGCACATTCAAACATCCCAACTTAGAGATTTCTTCTTTTTTATTTTTAGTAAGCTATACGAGAAAAGGGGGTTACTAGCTCATTGCTCCGGCATTTTAATTGACTTTTACAACACGCATGGCTTATTGAGGAAGGATTCTTATTCCACTTCCCCATGGATATAAAAGGAAAAAATAAGAAGAACAAGAACTATTAAGGTAAAATCAAAGAAAATTCAGATGAGTGTGTATACACAAAAGTACAAAATAATAAAACAGAAAAATGTGAAGCATGTAACAATCCCCAATGTTGCTATCAGCAGGTCATTGACCTTCAACTCACACCGTTATATCTTGGTAAATATTGATGGGAATTTTTTTTATTACCAACAGAAAAATGTACTCTTATTAATTGATAAGTTTTGCGGGGATGAGAATTTCATTTCTTTAGACACTGCAAGGGTTAAAGATACAATATAATTTTTATTTCTTTATGCAGCACAAAAATGTAATTTGTAGTTTATATGTAATAAAATATTAGTAGCTACAACAGCCACTAATTATGCAATGCATTTTTGGCACACTATTCCTCATGTTTTTCTTTTTCGGGCCACCCTGCCTTGGTGGGAATCGGCCGATGTGTTAATAAAAAAAAAAAAATTCCTCATGCTTAAATGTAACATAACATTTAGACATAGACTTTTAATTAGGATTTCTTATGCAGTTAACAACAATAATAAGTACAGTGGTACCTCGACTTACGATATTTTTTCATTCCAGAATGCTGTTCAAGTGCCATTACCAAACGAATTTATCTCCATAAGAAATGTTGTAAAATAGACTAGTCCTTTTAGACCCCCAAAATTACACTTACAAAAGCATTTAAAAAAATAAACTTACATAAAAGGGTGAGTTTGGGGACCATCGTAAGTCGAGGTACCACTGTATGTACAATATGAAAGGTAGCTAATGAACAAATGGTCTATTACAAAGTATGACTTATTTAAAACTGATTCAATGATCTGTTTTGTGGAGTGAATGAATACAGCAGGTTACTTTGTTACAATAGAAATACAAAGGGACAAGATGTGTTACCAATTATGAATGGAAGTTGAACGAAGGCTGGAAGAAGAATATGGACAGAATTGGACGAAAGCTGGTTTTGCCCGACAGCATATTTTTATTTCAATTACGTTAGGGAGATTTTAGGAAAAGTTTTGGTTTCAAGAGATTTATTAGACAGGGTTATAATGATTAGAGACAGTATATGGGCAGCTTTCCTATATATGAATGGTAGTATACTTGCTTTATTACCTGCTTTGTTTTATAGTGCATTTATATTTGATGTTATCTCTAGAATTTTGTTGGGACAGATAATAGTAGTTTCGATAACTGCCACTGAAGTAATCATTAACCTGAGGAATAGTTTGGGGTTTTGCTGGCAAGGTTAGTCCATATAGATGAGAAGTCGTTAAGCTTATTTATATCAGTGATATGAATTGGTGAAGTTCATTAGATCGAGTAAGTACCATTTCTTTGGTCTTTGCAATTTTGCATGAGCCCAGTATTTGAGTTTTTTTTTATATACGTACAGTGGAACCTCTACTTACGAGTTCCCCGATGTGCGAGTTTTTCGAGATACGAGCAGTCGCTCGGTCGATTTTTTGCTTCCAGATGCGAGCGAAATTTTGAGATGCGAGCGGGCCTCAAGGGAGGTTCCTTGACACTGGTGAGGGGCTCTTGCTCTTGATCTAGGGAATTGGATCTATGCTCCAGTTCCCTAAATTAATAATAATAATAATTTTTTTTTTTTTTTATTAACACATCGGCCGATTCCCACCAAGGCAGGGTGGCCCGAAAAAGAAAAACTTTCATCACCATCCACTCCATCACTGTCTTGCCAGAGGGGTGCTTTACACTACAGTTATAAAACTGCAACATTAACACCCCTCCTTCAGAGTGCAGACACTGTACTTCCCATCTCCAGGACTCAAGTCCGGCCTGCCGGTTTCCCTGAATCCCTTCATAAATGTTACTTTGCTCACACTCCAACAGCACGTCAAGTATTAAAAACCATTTGTCTCCATTCACTCCTATCAAATACGCTCACACATGCTTGCTGGAAGTCCAAGCCCCTCGCACACAAAACTTCCTTTACCCTCTCCCTCCAACCTTTCCTAGGCCGACCCCTACCCCGCCTTCCCTCCACTACAGATTTATACACTCTCGAAGTTATTCTGTCTCGTTCCATTCTCTCTACATGTCCGAACCACCTCAACAACCCCTCCTCAGCTCTCTGGATAATAGTTTTGGTAATCCCGCACCTCCTCCTAATTTCCAAACTCCGAATTCTCTGCATTATATTCACACCACACATTGACCTCAGACATGACATCTCCACTGCCTCCAGCCTTCTCCTCGTTGCAACATTCATCACCCATGCTTCACACCCATATAAGAGTGTTGGTATAACTATACTCTCATACATTCCCTTCTTTACTTCCATGGACAAAGTTCTTTGTCTCCACAGACTCCAAAGTGCTCCACTCACCCTTTTTCCCTCATCAATTCTATGATTCCCCTCATCCTTCATAGACCCATCTGCTGACATGTCCACTCCCAAATATCTGAATACATTCACCTCCTCCATACTCTCTCCCTCCAATCTGATATCCAATCTTTCATCACCTAATTTTTTTGTTATCCTCATCACCTTACTCTTTCCTATATTCACTTTCAATTTTCTTCTTTTACACACCCTACCAAATTCATCCACCAACCTCTGCAACTTCTCTTCAGAATCTCCCAAAAGCACAGTGTCATCAGCAAAAAGCAACTGTGACAACTCCCACTTTGTATTTAATTCTTTATCTTTTAACCCCACACCTCTTGCCAAGACCCTCGCATTCACTTCTCTTACAACCCCATCTATAAATATATTGAACAACCACGGTGACATCATACATCCTTGTCTAAGGCCCACTTTTACTGGAAAATAGTCCCCTTCCCTCCTACACACTCTAACTTGAGCCTTACTATCCTCATAAAAACTCTTCACTGCTTTCAGTAACCTACCTCCTATTCCATACACCTGCAACATATGCCACATTGCCCCCCTATCCACCCTATCATACGCCTTTTCCAAATCCATAAATGCCACAAAAACCTCTTTACCCTTATCCAAATACTGTTCACCTATATGTTTCACTGTAAACACTTGGTCTACACACCCCCTACCTTTCCTAAAGCCCCCTTGTTCATCTGCTATCCTGCTTTCTGTCTTACTCTTAATTCTTTCAATAATAACTCTACCATACACTTTACCAGGTACACTCAACAGACTTATTCCCCTATAATTTTTGAACTCTCTTTTTGTCCCCTTTGCCTTTATACAAAGGAACAATACACACTCTGCCAGTCCCTAGGTACCTTACCCTCTTCCATACATTTATTAAATAATAGCACTAACCACTCCAAAACTATATCCCCACCTGCTTTTAACATTTCTATCTTTATCCCATCAATCCCAGCTGTCTTACCCCCTTTCATTCTACCCACTACCTCACGAACTTCCCCCACACTCCTACAAGATGTTATTCCTCCTTGCCCTATACACGAAATCACAGCTTATTATAATTATTATTATATTACGTATAATAATAAATGATTTTTGGTAATATTTTTTTTCTCAGTTGTTTGTTGGGCTATCTTATTGAAACTTGGGCAATGTATGATGGAAAGATGCTTCTTAATGGACATTAAAAATGAAAGAAATCGGACCATAAATAACAAGAGTTCACTTCTCAGCCATTAGCCACCCCTTGGTGGTATTTTCGTATGGTTTTTATGGTTGTATTCTTGTTTTTTGGTCTCATTTGATAGAATGGAAGATATATTACAGAAATAGATATGATTTTGATTGGTTTCACGACGAAAAGTACCTTGAAATTGAGCTCAAAGTAGCAGAAATGTTCGATTCTTTGGTGATGTTCAAGAGTAAATAAATGATGCCACCGTCCAGTACCTGTCCGAGTGGCCATTCCAACAGTATGCAGTCATGAATGGGTTGACATTACAGTATTTATACAATTATTACAATAATGCAGTAGTCTGCATAACAGTAAATCTTCTATTTTTTGTGTGAATAAAAATTCCAAATGATAAGCAAGAGTATTATAAGAATACATACGTACTAATTAATAATAAGATGTATAATATAATACGTAATACTATAATAATTATAGTAATATGTTCGTACTACGTATAATAAGTTAGTTTGAGCATGCCACCACGAGATGGCAGTGCATATCAAAACAAAGCTCAGCAGTCCACGTGTGCTTACGGAGCTTACCTCGCGGGTGAAGGAATTCTCGTGTTTTCCTTATGTTTCATTCAGTTATTTCATGAAATTTCTTGTTTCTAACCATGGGTTCTAAGAAAGCAAGTCCACAGCAGAGTGCCGAGAAGAAAAAGAGGATGATTACCATGGATTTAAAGCAGGAAATCATCGATAAACATGGGCAAGGTGCGAGAATTAAGGACCTGGCCAGGCAGTACCAGTGTAGCACTTCTACAATATTTACAATACTAAAGAACAAGGAGTCTATAAAGTCTAAAGTGTGACAAGCGTGGAGAAAGTAAAAAATCAGTGAATAGTGAAATAACATTAAAATAAAAATTGTAGCAGTTAAGTGCATTGGAGCTATGTAATGACGCTTGCATAACTCATTTCCGAAACATTCTGAAAAAGGATGAAACGAAATGAACTCCTGACAGCATATGCTGCTGTGCCCAGGATCTCCTCTCCATCTCCAAGGTAAATGCTGTATTACTACATAATTTCTTTGCAATGCATATTACGTATTATTATTACTAGTATTATTATTATTGTTTTCCTTATGAAACTATGTATGTAGTGATCTAATGAAGTTTGCCTTACAAACACTCCATTTTCTGTTATAATAAAAGCATGGGAAGGTATGTAGTCAGGAGCAGGAAAGGCCACTGTGGTGGCCCTATACACCCCAACAACAATAATGGCCGCTGTGCTGCTGCTTCCACTACCACTACTCTCATATGTAATATTTCATTCATTCTAGTGTACAGTGGACTCTTGAATTTTGTGATTAATCCGTTCCAAAGAGTCCGCCGAAATTCAAAATTCACGATTTTCACGCCGCGCTTTATAACCCCTGTGGTTTAGCGCTTCTTTATTATAATAATAATCACGATTTTCAAAACCATTTTCCCCATAAGAAATAATATAAATCAAATTAATCCATTTCAGACACCCAAGAGTATTAAAAAAAATTTTGTTTACATGAAATGTACATTTATCTACACAGAAAACAGTGAGACATGAAGAATAAAACAATAATAACATGACACTTACCTTTATTGAAGAGTTGTTGATGTGTGGAAGACGGGAGGAGGGTAGAGGATGGAAGAGTTACTATTGTTTGAAAGGGAATTCCCCTTCCATAGACTTCAGGTACCAAGTCCTTTTCCGGGGTTACTTCCCTTCTTTGTCTTTTACTGCCACAGTACATTCATTACTTACCTTAAAATATTTGTAGTCTTAATGTACGGAGAGAGTGTGTAGTATTTATTTGTAGGAATTCAGTGTAGGTAGCCTGTAGACGTAGGTACACGTATGTAGCCCCCCTGGGCTACACTACACAGCCATATTATTACCATGTTCACTGAGTTTAATCGTTTCTAACAACTACCTTTAGATGCCATCATAAACAAAGGGAGAAGTAATGAATAATTCATGCTGAGAATTGTAAACAAACGCGTATGAAGGGCAGTTACTGCACCAGACGCCAGATTCACAGTTTTCTCTAATGCTGCATAAGAGAAAACGTAATGTTTACTCTCCACCCGACTCACCACTCGATAGCATATAAACATTGTATCAATGTTTATATGCAATATGATATGTAACGTGTTTCTTATATAATTTTGAAAAAAATGTCATAGATGGATTAATGAAAATGTCTATATTAACCTAAAATAAAACATTTAACCTAAAATAAGACATTCGTTTGAGCTTGGTGTGGGGAAGTGCCCTGGCTGGTTTGTGTGGGGAAGTACCCTGGCTGGTTTGTGTGGGGAAGTACACTGGTTAGTTTGTGTGGGGAAGTACACTGGCTAGTTTGTGTGGGGAAGTACACTGGCTAGTTTATGTGGGGAAGTACCCTTCCTGGTGTGGGGAAATACCCTGTCTGGTGTGTTCTTTCTTGAATTCTATCATGTTTCTTGCTGCCTTTAGCAAAGAGCTGGCACTAGGAGCTTTCTTTGGGCCCATGGTGGCTTATTAAGCAGTTGCAAGCACTAAAACGAATGAAATATTAAGAAATGTATAGTATGAACGCATGAGGCGATCGTCACTCGCCGAGATACAATGCCAGAGTGACTCTGAATGGTGTTTGTGCATCCGTGGCGGCTGGGAGGCTGCTTGGACGCGTTTCATACGATCGCCGATTTCTAAGCCAAATCACGAAAATCAAGCCAATGTTTTGATGAAAAAAGTTGCCGATTTTCAAATTTCACGATATTCAAGGGGAACGAAATTAAAGGGTCCACTGTATATATCATGTTTCTATGTTATTAATATTGTTTATTATGTCATATTAGATGAATTGTGATAGACAAATAAGCTGTAGAGTTGATATTAGGGAAATATTGAAGTATTTTGTCGTGCCTGGAATTCCACTGGAACAGATTAATTCTATTTCAGTTACAATGGACCCCCGGTGTTCGTGATGCTCCAAACTCGAACAATTATGTAAGTGTATTTTTGTAAGTGTATTTTTGAGGGTCTAAAAGGACTAGTCTAATTTACATTACAGTGGTCCCTCGGTTTTCGTGCATCTCCAAACTTGAACATTTATGTAAGTGTATTTTCGTAAGTGCTGTTGCAAGTGTATTTTTGGGGGTCTGAAATAGACTAACCTACGTGACATTATTTCTTAAGGAAGTAAATTCATTTGGTAATTGCACTTGAGCAGCATTCTGGAACGAATTTTCGGCGAAAACCGAGGACCACTGTATTCCTTATGGGAATAAATTCGTTTGGTAATGGCACTTAAACAGCATTCTGGAATGAAAAAATCACGAAAACCGGGGGTCCACTGTAATTTAAATGGGGAAAATTGACTCGACAAACGAGCAAATCGAGATGTGTCAAGGTCACAGAACGGATTAAACTCGTAACCCGAGGTACCACTGTATTTCCCTTTATTTCTTGGAAACTGTTGGCATAATATAGTTGTATAGATTTTTTTATAAGCATAGTAAGTGTTGATGTATATCTTTTTTGCTAATTCTTTGGGAATTAAGCCCATTCTGTGTTGTTTTTCATAGGTATGTTTATTGTCAATGGCTCTGAGGATGTAGGTTAGCCTGTTAGTTTTTTAAGGAACAATATTTGTTGTAGAGACATTGCACATTTTTTTAAGGAAAATTTGAGCACCTGAGTGAATATCCTGAACTACAGTATATTGAATTTTCTCTGCCAGTCATTGGTATTTATAGACATGATAAAATTATTTGCTTAAATTTTGTCATGGTTATGTTGGTTATTAGAAGAATATGGAAATGATTAGTTGTTATTAGTGATTATGTTAGCTTTTAGAGGAGCAGTTATATTTGTCCAGATGTCTCAGTAATTCATGTGGGTTTGGTTGAGGGAAATAGTAGGCAATTATATAGTATACTGTTTAGGAAGCCAGATATTTGTCCAGATGTCTCAGTAATTTGCATGAGTTTGGTTATTGAAGGAAATAGTAGGCAATTATATACATACTGTTTAGGAAGCCAGATATTTGGGGGTCTTTTGCCTAATTAGACTAATGTTAGTCACCAGCAATTATTAAGCGATGTTTGCTGATTTTATTACTTATGATTAGGTCTTTCAGAGGCTGTCATGAAAAAACTAAGCTATTGATGCCAGGGTACCTGATATAGATCTACGTCTAAATTATAACAGCTTTAAATATAGCAGGAGAGGCCTGGTAGGCCTACATATAAGAATGGGTCTGCATGGTCAGTGTGCGCAGTACACAATAAATTTTGACCATCACAGTGCATTGTGGGAATGCTATATTTAGTACACCTTGGAAAAATAAACACTTAAGCAGTATAATGTGATCCTTTATTGACAACGTTTCACCCACGCAGTGGGCTTTATCGAGTCACAAACAGATCTACCTGGATAACAGAAACATGAGTATTTATAGGATTTAGTCAGGTGGAGAATGCTGCATGTGACAGTCTTCAAAGTAGGGTGATAGTTAAAACCTTGGGTAACATAAAAAGAGATTGGACAAGTATAAGAACATAAGAAAGGAGGAACACTGCAACAGGCCTACTGGCCCATACTTGGCAAGTTCATGTCAAAATCAACCCACCAACACCAACAGTATATGGGTAGACCTTCTGCAGTGTTCCATTATTAAGTTCTATGTGGGAAAGCGATGAAGAAGTTTCTTGGCAATAGGTTCAGCTATGTTGTAGAAGCCGTTGTTCTGGTTGAAGTTGTTGGATATGCAGAACAACGGCTTCTACAACATGCTGAACCTATTGCCAAGAAACTTCTTCATCACTTTGCACATAAAACTTAAGAATGGAACACTGCAAAGTCTACCATACTGTTGGTGTTGTGGGTTGATTGACATGGACCTGCCAAGTATGGCCAGTAGGCCTGTTGCAGTGTTCCTCCTTTCTTATGTTCTATACTTGTCCAATCTCTCATGTTCCAAGGTTTAACTATCACCCTACTTGAAGACTGTCACATGCAGCATTCTCCACCTGACTAAATCCTATAAATACTCATGTTTCTGTTATCCAGGTAGATCTGTTTGTGACTCGATAAAGCCCACTGCGTGGGCAAAACGTTGTCAATAAAGGATCACATTATACTGCTTAAGTGTTTATTTTTCCATTGTGTCGGTATTTTATACCATTTATTTCCATTTAGTACACCTTGTTCACCATGTCGCATGGATGCAAAGGCCTCACTCCCAAGCACAATGAACAAGTTTTATTCCTCATTGACTGCTTCAACAATGATAATTATGGAAATGATAATGAGTTCTTTGGTTTCAAACATATAATGACTAAAAGTGGCACTCAGGGGCACTGGAAATATAACAGATGATTATCGAATATAGAGCTGATTATCAAAGTTTGGTGAACACTTCCTGCTGTAAAAAAGATGAAATGGACTCAGAAGAGATGTTATGACTGTTCACACACAATAAGGTGCCAACTGAAGAGCAGACATGTTTTATATGTAGAGATGCATAAAACACTGCATGTGTATGGAGAAGTGTTTCAAGGACTTCCACACACTGTAACAGCTCTAGGTAAATGACCAGTGTTTCAGACCCCCAAAAATACATTTACAATAGCACTTACAAAAATACACTTACATAATTGTTCGAGTTGGGAGCTGTTCGTATGTCGAGGTACCACTGTATGTACAGTGGACCCCCGGCTAACGAACACCCTGGAAATCGTACAATTATGTAAGTATAATATTGTAAGTGCTTGTGGAAGTGTATTTTTGGGGGTCTGAAATAGACTAACCTACGTGACATTATTTCTTAAGGAAGTAAATTCGTTCGGTAATGGCACTTGAGCAGGCTTCTGGAATGAATTTTGTTCATTAGCCGGAGGTCCACTGTATTTGTATTTGTGAGTGTTTATGTTGTGTAAACATGTTTTGTGAACAATGTACTGATGACACTTAGTGGAGGTATTGTGTTCCACTTAACATAACGCTCAATGGTACACCCATCACAAGACTCACAGAGGGAAAATTCCTAGGAATCCACCTTGACAGTAGCCTTAAATTCCAAACACACATACAAAAAATTTCCAAGAAAATCTCAAACACAGTAGGCATATTATCAAAGATACGCTATTATGTACCACAATCAGCTCTCCTTGCACTATATCATTCACTTATCTACCCGTATCTCACCTATGGAATCTGTGCATGGGGATCAACAACATTAAATCACCTTAGACCACTCATAACACAACAAAAGGCCGCAGTCAGAATGATAACAAATTCCCACTCTAGACAGCATACTCCACCAATATTCAAAAGTCTAAAACTACTCACCGTAAAGAACATTCATACTTACTCTTGTGCCTACTACATATATAAAACTTTACACTCTAATATAAACCCTCCGCTCAAAATTCTCCTCACCAACTTTAATAGGACCCATGCCCACAACACAAGACACAGATCTCTTTTTGATATACCCCGTGTTCATATCAACCTATGTAAAAATTCTATGCACATAAAGGGCCCCAGAATCTGGAATTCATTACCAGTAAATATTAAGATAATCTTGTCTGAAAATCAATTTAAGATTCAACTCAAAAACCACCTACACACCCAAAACTAAATACAGTGGTACCTCGACTTACGATGGTCCCCCAACTCACCCTTGTATGTAAGTTTATTTTTTAAAATGCTTTTGTAAGTGTAATTTTGGGGGTCTAGAAGGACTAGTCTATTTTACAACATTTCTTAAGGAGATAAATTCGTTTGGTAATGACACTTGAACAGCATTCTGGAATGAAAAAATATCGTAAGTCGAGGTACCACTGTAATCATACTATAAACTACTTTGAAAAATGCTCATTATTACTTTCCTATACGATAATCTCAATTTTTAATAATATGTTACTATTATGTTACCCCCTACTCATATTATAAGTTAATGTCAAAAATGCTCAATGTTATTTTCCTTAAGATAATCTCAATTCCATATTATCATTCAAGAAAATTAACACCTGTAACAATCTAATATCATTATATAATAATTTAAACAGTAAAATTTCATCATATTGTAATTTTGAAAATAATTTTTAACTAGAATAAACTCAATAAATTTCTCTAATATTAAGTACATAGTCTTTAAGGACTAGAATAAGCTGCCCCTAATGCCATGGCATGTCAGTGGCTCTCCTTGCACTCAATTTACATTGTAACTACCGATACCTATGTAATCTGCAATCTGCAATGAAATAAAATTTGTTTTGTTTTTGTTGTTTTTGCTTTACTTTACTTTACTTTACAAAAGGTTGATATATTTTCATGGTGCCTGATATGGGTCTCAAGGACCACAAAAGCTACTGGAAAATGTAAAAACTTAAAAAAAAAACTAGAATAAAAGTTTTTTTTTTTATTAACACATAGGCCGTTTCCCACCAAGGCAGGGTGGCCCAACAAAGAAAAACTTTCATCATCACTCACTCCATCACTGTCTTGCCAGAGGAGTGCTTACACTACAGCTACAAAACTGCAACATTTTTAACACCCCTCCTTCAGAGTGCCGGAACTGTACTTCCAATCTCCAGGAATCAAGTCCGGCCCGCCGGTTTCCCTGAAACCCTTCATAAATGTTACCTTGCTTACACTCCAACAGCACGTCAAGTCCTAAAATCCATTTGTCTCCATTCGCTCCTATCTAACACGCTGGAAGTCCAAGCCCCTCGCACACAAAACCTCCTTTACCCCCTCCCTCCAACCTTTTCTAGGCCGACCCCTACCCCGCCTTCCCTCCACTACAGATTTATACACTCTTGAAGTCATTCTATTTTGTTCCATCCTCTTTACATGTCCAAACCATCTCAATAACCCCTCCTCAGCCCTCTGGATAATAGTTTTGGTAATCCCACACCTCCTCCTAATCTCCAAACTACGGATTCTCTGCATTATATTCACACCACACATTGACCTCAAACATGACATCTCCACTGCTTCCAGCCTTCTCCTTGTTGCAACATTCACAACCCATGTCTCACACCCATACAAGAGTGTTGGTATAACTATACTCTCATACATTCCCCACTTTGCTTTCATGGATAAAGTTCTCTGTCTGCACAAGCTCCTCAGTGCACCACTCGCCTTTTTCCCCTCGTTAATTCTATGATTCACCTCATCCTTCATAGACCCATCTGCTGACACATCCACTCCCAAATATCTGAACACATACATCTCCTCCATACACTCTCCCTCCAATCTGATATCCAATCTTCCGTTATCTAATTTTTTTGTTATCCTCATCATCTTACTCTTTCCTATATTCACTTTTAATTTCCTTCTTTTGCGTACCCTACCACTCATCCACCAACCTCTGCAACTTCTCTTCAGAATCCCCCAAAAGCACAGTGTCATCAGCAAAGAGCAACTGTGAAAAAATAGAAACGTGGAGCAAGTGGCAACTGCCGATGTTGCCGTCAGTGAATCATTGACCTCTAAAAATGTTTTTTCTTTTTCTTTACCACTCAAAAAAAGAACTTAATCTATAGGAATTTTTTTTTTTAATTTTAACATTCGAGAGCAATTTTAATTTTGGGGGTCTGGACAGTGAAGGGTTAAGGTTATCCCCAAAGGTACCTATGTTGGTATGTGGATATCTATAGACAGTTCCTACTGCTAATGGGGCACTTATGTTTTTAGCTGATTAAATATGTAGTCCTCATATTCATCTTTGGTACATGTAGAGGGTATTCCATGCTTGAGAGGTGGACCAGGACGATAATAATCTACAGATATATCAGTATATATAACTCCTATTAAGTTTTTTATTTGGGGTGAGGGGGGGGGTACTGAAATTCATAATGATGTGGTGTACTTGTGTGAGATTGTCTTCCCTTTATCCCATTACTTTCCTTATTCTTTGTGTTGGACACCTGGCCACAATGGTCTCCAAGTAGAGTTCAAAGTCCTGGAAGTCACTCAATTCCAAGCCTTACCTATAAGGCCTATGCAGTTGTAGATATTGAAGTGATTCTTCCAGAACTCTCTAAGGATCAATTCAGTGTCCAAGGTCACTTCAAAGCACTTTTCAAACAATCTCATTGGTATAGTATATTGCTATGCCACTAAATCTCATTGGTATAGTATATTGCTATGCCACCTACCTTTTGATCAGGTCTACAGTTATAAATATTAAAAGTGAACACAGAAAAGATCAAAGTGATTTGGGTAACAAAAAATCTAGGCAATGATAGATTGAATATCAGATTAAAGGGAGGGACTATGGGTATTTGGGAGTATGTCAGAGGATGGGTTTATGAAAGACGAGGTGAAGGGAAAAACGGCAGGTGGTGAGTCGAAGTATCTGTGGAAAGAAAAAAGTTTATAGAGGTAAAAGAAAAAAAAAAGAATATACCAGAGTACTATAGTGGTACTTACATAGTATGGGTAAAAGACATGCTGCAGTGAAAAAGAGGCTAGAGAGCAATGTATGGTATGAATATACTACATGCAGAGACTCGGTATGTACAGTGGAACCCAGGATTTCGTACGCACCGAATATCATACGTTTCGGATTTAAAACGCTTTTTTGTTCGAAATTTTGGTCCAGATTTCATACCTCCACCCGGAAATCGTACGTATCACATGCGGACGTGTCTCAGTCTGGCTCTGTCACTAGTCGAGTGAGCATTACTTCACACGTTCTTCCGAAACATTTTGTAATAATCCATTGTTTTTTGTGCTTAACTATTGAGTGCGACTGCGAAATAAGCCACCATGGTGCCAAAGAAAGTTCAGAGTGCCAGCCCTTTGATAAAGGTGAGAAACACGATAGAATTCTTCAGTGATTCTACGATATGTACGATACTAAAGCAGCAGCAGTCGATAAAGGCTATAGCGCCAGCCAGCGATAAAGTGTAGCATTAACAGTGTACCAAGTAAGTTAAGCGATTAAGCGATAGAAAAAGGACGACACAAAACTAACTCTTCCAATGTTGTTGGAGGTATATAGGGCATACAATAACCACTATTTCTTTACATTCTCTGTTTTTATACAATATTTCTTATTTATAAATTATGTACATTGTATCAGTGTGACTAGTGGTGTTTCAGTGTAACTAGTAGTGTGACTAGTGATGGTGGCTGCTGCCGCTGCCACCAACACCACTATACGGCTTATGCTGTCAGTGGCCCTGATAAACCTAACACCACCACCACTACCACTAGTCACATACGTAATGACATATTTTATTAATTCTAGAGTATATATCATGTGTCTATGTTATTAATATTGTTTATTATGTCATATTAGATGAATTGTGATAGATAAATAAGCCATAGAGTTGATATTAGCATCATATTTAAGTATTTTGTCCTGGAATCCAAACAATAAACTCTCCTCCCTTTTCCCTCCTTGCCGTTTTCCATACACCAACAAGAGTCTTCAATAAAGGTAAAAGTGATGTTAAATGTTCATTTATCCATTTCATTAGTGCTTTATATTTATTTCTCATTGTTTTCTGTATGTAAAACTATAGTTATTCTTTAAAAAAAATTATTTTTTGTTTAATATTTTTGGGTTTCTGGAAAGGATTAATTGTATTTACATTATGTATTTCTTATGAGAAATATTACTTCGGTTTTCGTATGTTTCGGATTTAGACCGACCTTCTGGAACGGATTAAGTACGAAATCCGGGGTTCCACTTTAGTATATTCAACCCCTCTTCAGAGAGCTGAAGAGGGGTTGATGAGGTGCTTTGGGCACATAAAAAGGATGGACAGGGGTAGGTTGATGAAGACGGTGTATAAATCTGGGGTTAAAGATAGGAGGGAAAAGGGTCGTACCAGGAGTGGTTGGAAGGAGGGGGCACAAGAGGCTTTGAATTTTTGGGGCTCGAGCATCCAGCAAGCTTGAGTGAGCGTGCTAGCTAGGAATGAATGAAGACAAATGTTTTTTTTATTGGACATGCTGTAAAAGTGTAAGCAGGGTAACTCGTATGAAGGGATTCAGGGAAACTGGTTAACTGACCTGCAAGTTATGGAAGTGGGGTGGGCAGTGCCTGGACTGTGAAAAAGGGATGGGGAAGTTACAGTCGGAGGGGTAATCTGATTGTATGTTGGCACACCTCTGGAAAAAAAGGCAACTGAGTGAATGCTCTGGAAGGTGTTATCTTTGGGTCATCTTGCCTTGACAAATGTCCAATGAGTTAAAAAAAAAATATAGAACCAGCTAAAAGGCAATGACCAAAAAAAATTATAATTTTGCACATAACTAATTATTAGTAAATTTCCTGGAAAACTGATCACTGCAAACAACTGATTGAATATACAAATAACCCACACATAGGAGACCAAACATTGTCATAAGTTTTAGTCTCCTGTGTGTGGGTTATTTGTGTATTGTTCCGGTCACAATATTGTACGCTTTTGTTCTTTAACTGATTAAATAATTACTGATGTTTTATAGTGCTTGTACTTTAGTGCAAATTTGTCAAGAAATGTGAGATAGTGGTTTTATTATTCAGATATTTATACACATGTAAGATTAATTGCACAGTTATTTGTGCTAACAATATTTTGATGTCAAACATGGCTACATTTGATAAACAACTACATTTTTTTTTTTTTTTAACACATCGGCCGATTCCCACCAAGGCAGGGTGGCCCGAAAAAGAAAAACTTTCATCATCATTCACTCCATCACTGTCTTGCCAGAGGGGTGCTTTACACTACAGTTATAAAACTGCAACATTAACACTCCTCCTTCAGAGTGCCGGCACTGTACTTCCCATCTCCAGAACTCAAGTCCGGCCTGCCGGTTTCCCTGAATCCCTTCATAAATGTTACTTTGCTCACACTCCAACAGCACGTCAAGTATTAAAAACCATATGCCTCTATTCACTCCTATCAAATACGCTCACACATGCTTGCTGGAAGTTCAAGCCCCTCTCGCACAAAACTTCCTTTACCCCCTCCCTCCACCCTTTCCTAGGCCGACCCCTACCCCGCCTTCCCTCCACTACAGATTTATACACTCTCGAAGTCACTCTGTTTCGTTCCATTCTCTCTACATGTCCAAACCACCTCAACAACCCCTCCTCAGCTCTCTGGACAATCGTTTTGGTAATCCCGCACCTCCTCCTAATTTCCAAACTCCGAATTCTCTGCATTATATTCACACCACTCATTGACCTCAGACATGACATTTCCACTGCCTCCAGCCTTCTCCTCGTTGCAACATTCATCACCCATGCTTCACACCCATATAAGACCGTTGGTATAACTATACTCTCATACATTCCCCTCTTTACTTCCATGGACAAGGTTCTTTGTCTCCACAGACTCCGAAGTGCTCCACTCACCCTTTTCCCCTCATCAATTCTATGATTCACCTCATCCTTCATAGACCCATCCGCCGACATGTCCACTCCCAAATATCTGAATACATTCACCTCCTCCATACTCTCTCCCTCCAATATGATATCCAATCTTTCGTCACCTATTCTTTTTGTTATCCTCATCACCTTACTCTTTCCTATATTCACTTTCAATTTTCTTCTTTTACACACTCTACCAAATTCATCCACCAACCTCTGCAACTTCTCTTTAGAATCTCCCAAAAGCACAGTGTCATCAGCAAAAAGCAACTGTGACAACTCCCACTTTGTATTTGCTTCTTTATCTTTTAGCCCAACACCTCTTGCCAAGACCCTCGCATTTACTTCTCTTTCAACCCCATCTATAAATATATTGAACAACCACGGTGACATCACACATCCTTGTCTAAGGCCCACTTTTACTGGGAAATAGTCCCCTTCCCTCCTACACACTCTAACCTGAGCCTCACTATCCTCATAAAAACTCTTTACTGCTTTCAGTAACCTTCCTCCTATTCCATACACCTGCAACATCTGCCACATTGCCCCCCTATCTACCCTATCATACGCCTTTTCCAAATCCATAAATGCCACAAAAACATCTTTACCCTTATCCAAATACTGTTCACCTATATGTTTCACTGTAAACACTTGGTCTACACACCCCCTACCTTTCCTAAAGCCCCCTTGTTCATCTGCTATCCTACTTTCTGTCTTACTCTTAATTCTTTCAGCAACCACCCAGGGAGGTACTACCGTCCTGCCAGGTGACTGTGAAACAGAAACCTGAAACTGTTTTACATGATGGTAGGATTGCTGGTGTCTTTTTTCTGTCTCATAAACACGCTGGATAACAGGTATATCTAGCTACTTCTACTTACACTTTAGGTCACACTACACTGGCATACACATGCATATATATACATACACACATCTAGGTTTTTCTTCTTTTTCTTAATAGCTCTTGTTCCTTTTATTTTCTCTATTGTCCATGGGGAAGTGGAAAAGAATCTTTCCTCCGTAAGCCATGCGTGTCGTATGAGGCGACTAAGATGCCGGGAGCAATGGGCTAGTAACCCCTTCTCCTGTACAAATCTACTAAAAACGAGAAGAAGAAAAACTTTATAAAATTGGGTTGTCTGAATGTGCGTGGATGTAGTGCGGATGATAAGAAAGAGATGATTGCCGATGTTATGAATGAAAAGAAGTTGGATGTCCTGGCCCTAAGCGAAACAAAGCTGAAGGGGTAGGCGAGTTTCAGTGGGGAGAAATAAATGGGATTAAGTCAGGAGTATCTGAGAGAGTTAGAGCTAAGGAAGGGGTAGCAATAATGTTGAAGGATCAGTTATGGAAGGAAAAGAGGGAATATAAATGTGTAAATTCAAGGATTATGTGGATTAAAATAAGGGTCGGATGCGAAAAGTGGGTCATAATAAGCGTGTATGCACCTGGAGAAGAGAGGAGTGTAGAGGAGAGAGAGAGATTTTGGGAGATGTTAAGCGAATGTATAGGAACTTTTGAACCAAATGAGAGAGTAATTGTGGTAGGGGACCTAAATGCTAAAGTGGGAGAAACATGCAGAGAGGGTGTGGTAGGTAAGTTTGGGGTGCCAGGTGTAAATGATAATGGGAGCCCTTTGATTGAACTTTGTATAGAAAGGGGTTTAGTTATAGGTAATACATATTTTAAGAAAAAAAGGATAAATAAGTATACAAGATATGATGTAGGGCGTAATGACAGTAGTTTGTTGGACTATGTATTGATAGATAAAAGACTGTTGAGTAGACTTCAGGATGTACATGTTTATAGAGGGCTACAGATATATCAGATCACTTTTTAGTTATAGCTACAGTGGGAGTAAAAGGTAGATGGGATACAAGGAAAATAGAATCAGTAAGTAAAAGAGAGGTGAAGGTTTATAAACTAAAAGAGGAGGCAGTTAGGGTAAGATTTAAACAACTATTGGAGGATAGATGGGCTAGTGAGAGTGTAGGCAATGGGGTCGAAAATGTATGGGGTAGATTTAAAAATGTAGTGTTAGAGTGTTCAGCAGAAGTTTGTGGTTACAGGCGAGTGGGTGCGGGAGGGAAGAGGAGCGATTGGTGGAATGATGATGTAAAGAGAGTAGTAAGGGAGAAAAAGTTAGCATATGAGAGGTTTTTACAAAGTAGAAGTGATGCAAGGAGGGAAGAGTATATGGAGAGAAAAAGAGAGTTAAAAGAGTGGTGAAGCAATGTAAAAGAGAGCAGATGAGAGAGTGGGTGAGATGTTATCAGCAAATTTTGTTGAAAATAAGAAAAAGTTTTGGAATGAGATTAATAAGTTGAGGAAGCCTAGAGAACAAATGGATTTGACAGTTAAAAATAGGAGAGGAGAGTTATTAAATGGAGAGTTAGAGGTATCGGGAAGATGGAGAGAATATTTTGAGGATTTGTTAAATGTTGATGAAGACAGGGAAGCTGTGATTTTGTGTGTAGGGCAAGGAGGAATAACATCTTGTAGGAGTGTGGAAGAGCCAGTTGTGGGTGTAGGGAAGTTCGTGAGGCAGTGGGTAGAATGAAAGGGGGTAAGGCAGCTGGGATTGATGGGATAAAGATAGAAATGTTAAAAGCAGGTGGGGATATAATTTTGGAGTGGTTGGTGCTATTATTTAATAAATGTATGGAAGAGGTAAGGTACCTAGGGATTGGCAGAGAGCGTGTATTGTTCCTTTGTATAAAGGCAAAGGGGACAAAAGAGAGTGCAAAAATTATAGGGGAATAAGTCTGTTGAGTGTACCTGGTAAAGTGTATGGTAGAGTTATTATTGAAAGAATTAAGAGTAAAACAGAAAGCAGGATAGCAGATGAACAAGGGGGCTTTAGGAAAGGTAGGGGTGTGTAGACCAAGTGTTTACAGTGAAACATATAGGTGAACAGTATTTGGATAAGGGTAAAGATGTTTTTGTGGCATTTATGGATTTGGAAAAGGCGTATGATAGGGTAGATAGGGGGCAATGTGGCAGATGTTGCAGGTGTATGGAATAGGAGGAAGGTTACTGAAAGCAGTGAAGAGTTTTTATGAGGATAGTGAGGCTCAGGTTAGAGTGTGTAGGAGGGAAGGGACTATTTCCCAGTAAAAGTGGGCCTTAGACAAGGATGTGTGATGTCACCGTGGTTGTTCAATATATTTATAGATGGGGTTGTAAGAGAAGTGAATGCGAGGGTCTTGGCAAGAGGTGTTGGGCTAAAAGATAAAGAAGCAAATACAAAGTGGGAGTTGTCACAGTTGCTTTTTGCTGATGACACTGTGCTTTTGGGAGATTCTGAAGAGAAGCTGCAGAGGTTGGTGGATGAATTTGGTAGGGTGTGTAAAAGAAGAAAATTGAAAGTGAATATAGGAAAGAGTAAGGTGATGAGGATAACAAAAAGAATAGGTGACGAAAGATTGGATATCAGATTGGAGGAGAGAGTATGGAGGAGGTGAATGTATTCAGATATTTGGGAGTGGACATGTCGGCGGATGGGTCTATGAAGGATGAGGTGAATCATAGAATTGATGAGGGAAAAGGGTGAGTGGAGCACTTCGGGGTCTGTGGAGACAAAGAACCTTGTCCATGGAAGTAAAGAGGGAATGTATGAGAGTATAGTTATACCAACGCTCTTATATGGGTGTGAAGCATGGGTGATGAATGTTGCAACGAGGAGAAGGCTGGAGGCAGTGGAGATGTCATGTCTGAGGTCAATGTGTGGTGTGAATATAATGCAGAGAATTCGGAGTTTGGAAATTAGGAGGAGGTGCGGGATTACCAAAACGATTGTCCAGAGAGCTGAGGAGGGGTTGTTGAGGTGGTTTGGACATGTAGAGAGAATGGAACGAGACAGAGTGACTTCGAGAGTGTATAAATCTGTAGTGGAGGGAAGGCGGGGTAGGGGTCGGCCTAGGAAAGGTTGGAGGGAGGGGTAAAGGAAGTTTTGTGTGCGAGGGGGTTGGATTTCCAGCAAGCATGTGTGAGCGTATTTGATAGGAGTGAATGGAGGCATATGGTTTTAATACTTGACGTGCTGTTGGAGTGTGAGCAAAGTAACATTTATGAAGGGATTCAGGAAACCGGCAGGCCGGACTTGAGTTCTGGAGATGGGAAGTACAGTGCCGGCACTCTGAAGGAGGGGTGTAAATGTTGCAGTTTTATAACTGTAGTGTAAAGCACCCTTCTGGCAAGACAGTGATGGAGTGAATGATGATGAAAGTTTTTCTTTTCGGCCACCCTGCCTTGGTGGGAATCGCCGATGTGTTAATAAAAAAAAAAAAAAAATTATTATTATTCCCTACAATATAGTAGGAAATAATAATAATTATAATAATAATTAATAATAATTGCTGTGGAGTGCTCTAAATGTCAGCTACCAAATACTGATAACATTTAAAGTGCTCCAGATCAATTATTATAAATTATTATTATTCTAAAAACAATAAATGCTATTTTTGCATTTGTTCTTACGACAAGAGTGATTTAGGCATGTTTACCTTGATGTAAACATCTCATATATGGTGGCGGTCTGCCTGCTCTGTTACCCTCATATAATATGGCATATATTATTCATTTCAGCATCTTTATTACAGTTCTAGGGTATTTATCATGTTTCTGATATCAATTTGGAATAAATGTAATAGATAGATAACCTTTATTTAGTACATTCATTACTTACTGCTTCCTTAACCTATTGA
Organism: Cherax destructor; assembly: GCA_009830355.1. Lineage (NCBI taxonomy): Eukaryota > Metazoa > Arthropoda > Malacostraca > Decapoda > Parastacidae > Cherax > Cherax destructor. The sequence continues at coordinate 37,212 of WNWK01010123.1, forward strand.
ATCATGAGCAATCATAAAACGCATGAAAACATAGTAAAATATTGTACTATATAGTACTACATACATGTTATACTGTAGTTTAATAACAAATAATGAATGAAGAAAACACTCAGTGAGTGAGTGGTGTGGGGGCTGGCTGCCGGGTCGGAGGGAAGGTAGTAGGGACGCTCGGGTGGCGGGAAACTTAAATATGATTTGGTGGGTGGGAATTTGGCGGCTGGGAATTTGGCGGCCGGGAATTAGCGAATGTGTGAAGCCCGCGAAAGTAGAAAACGCGAAAGTTGAGGGATACCTGTAGTAGGTGTGAAAGTTCAAGCTCTTGAAGCGTGGTGGGGTGTGTTGTCTGGTGCAGGAGTTTGTGATCATCCGCACAGCAGCTTTTTGTTGAGTTATTAAATATTTAAGGTGATTGGCTATGGTAGATCCCCAAGCACAAATACCATAGGTGATGTAAGGGTATATTAGAGGGTGATATAAAGTAAGGAACCATTATTTGTAATATTGGTATTTGTTATGTGCAACTTCAAGATTATTATTCTTATAAACCTCTATCTTTGACTACCTCACATTAGTATTAAGATAAAATAAAGATTTATTAAGAAGATAACCACTTTTATCTTGTTTAGACTTAAGCAGTGGCTTTCTTTGTTCAGTGGAACCTCAAGTTTTTTCTGTAATCTGTTCCAGAAGCTCGGCCGAAACTCAAATTGTTCGAAAGTCAAAGCAATATTTCCCATAAGAAATAATGTAAATCTAATTAATTCGTTCCAGACACCCAAAAATATTCACAAAAAGTTCATTTTTTAAAGAACAAATATAGTTTTACTTACATAAAACAATGAGAAATAAATATATCTATCACAATTGATCTAATATGACATAATAAACAATATTAACCCTTTCAGGGTCCAAGGCCAGTGTCCAAGATTTTAAAAAAAAAAAATTCTTATTTTTTCTTATGAAATGGTAGAGAATCTTTTTCTGAAGGTAATAAAACAAAAAGTACGAATTTTGAAATTAAAATTGACGAAATTATGATCTCGTGAATTTTGATATGTCAGCGATATTTACGCATCGGCAATTTTGCCGACTTTGACTCCCATTTTAGGCCAATTACATTATTCCAGTCGACCAAATTCTTAGCTATTTCACTAGTATTACTTCTATTCTATCGATTGAGCACAATAAATCGCCCAGTCAACTGTTTCAACTACAAAATAAAGTGATTGGAAATTGGTAATTTAGCCAATTTAACTCAAAGTTCAAAATATTCTAATTTCAAAATAGGGTACAGAATAAACAATGCTGGCATTTCTGGCACTAAACTAACATTTCCTTTGTTCATTAGTTACGTTTTCAGTCTTTACAAATGAATTCCATTTTGATTTTTTATTCACATTATGAATTTTTATTCAAACCAAAAAATGGAAGATTTACTGTTATGCAATATTGTAATAATTGTACAAATAATATCACCACATTTGTGAACTTATATTAGACCCACCAGCTGGCGCGTATTAGACGTGTGAGGTCATTTGTTTACTCTTGAACATAGGCAAAAATTTAACATTTCCGCTGTTTTGAGCTCAGTTTCAAGCCATTTGCAGTACTAAAACCAATTAAAATCATCTCTATATCTATAATATATCTTCCATTCTATCAAATGAGACCAAGAAATGCAAATACAACTATACAAAGTACAGTGGACCCCCGCTATTCGAACGGCTCGGCAGTCAAACAAATCGTCATTAGAACAAGGAAATCAATATCGTCATGCGAACAAAATATCATGATTCGAACAAGTGTGTCCATCACCTGTCCGCCCAGGCGCTTGGAGAGCCAGTCCCTCCTTGTTTACACTCGAGAGAACAATACCCTGCACGCTCATCCAGACATTTCACACTTAATTATAAGTTTTTTCGAGTTTGTTCATTAAGTGTGAGGCAGTGGTGAGAGGCAGTGGTGGTAGAGACAGTGGTGGTAGAGGCAGTGGTGGTAGAGGCATTGGTGGTAGAGGCATTGGTGGTAGAGGCAGTGGTGAGAGGCATTGGTGGTAGAGGCAGTGGTGAGAGGCAGTGGTGGTTGGCAGTGGTGAGAGGCAGTGGTGGTAGAGGCAGTGGTGGTAGAGGCAGTGGTGAGAGGCAGTGGAGGTGGAGGCAGTGGTGAGAGGTGGTGGTGAGAGGCAGTGGTGAGAGGCAGTGGAGGTAGAGGCAGTGATGGTGAGAGGCAGTTGTGGTAGAGGCAGTGGTGAGAGGCAGTGGTGGTTGAGGCAGTGGTGAGAGGCAGTGGTGGTAGAGGCAGTGGTGAGAGGCAGTGGTGGTAGAGGCAGTGGTGAGAGGCAGTGGTGGTTGAGGCAGTGGTGGTAGAGGCAGTGGTGAGAGGCAGTGGTGGTAGAGGCAGTGGTGAGAGGCAGTGGTAGTAGAGGCAGTGGTAGTAGAGGCAGTGGTGAGTAAACAAGATTAAATGAAGGTTCGGGAGGGAGTTTTGTAAACAAACCAGTTGTTGTTGTTACCAGCCTGACATGTACGAATTCTGTTCAATCCGTGAAGCTGTCAATAATGCACTTAGCATTACAAACTCCGTTTTCTCTTATACTAGCACGTCTGAAGGAGGAAAGAATGGGAAGATGTTTTCACAGCTGTAGCAAGAATGCTTGCCACCACCATCCTTCCCAGCCACCACATTCGTAATGACATATATATTTTATTCATTCTAGAGTGTATATCAGGTTTTTATGTTATATATATTGTTTAATATGTCATATTAGATGAATTGTGATAGATAAATAAGCTGTCAAGTTGATAATAGCTTCACAGTGAAGTACTATTTTGTCATGCCTCCTGACATCAGGAACGGATTAATTGTATTTCCATTATTTCTTATGGGAAAAATTAAATCGCCACTCGAACATTTCGCGTTGAGAACTAGCTCCTGGAACGGATTAAATTCGAATAGCGGGGGTCCACTGTATACGAAAAAACACTGCAAAGTCGCTGTTTTAATCGAAAATTGCGGTTTCAGTTTTTTCTCTCATTATGCACTGCGTGCTGCAGGATTTGTTTTATGTGGTGCACACTTACCACATGGATGTATTTTCTCATATCTAGGCCCAAATTTGCCGCTCAAAGCTTATCTGAGTGAGCTGAGCTCATGACGTACAACTACGGTTTGGACCCTGAACTCAAAGTCATAGAACTACGGCATGGACCCTAAAAGGGTTAATAACATAGAAACATGATATATGTATACTCTAGAATGAATAAAATATGTCATTACGTATGTCACGAGTGGTGGTGGTGTTGTTGGGTTATCAGGACCACTGGCAGCATAAGCTGTATAGTGGTGGTGGTGGCAGCGGCGGTATTGTCAGTGGCCCTATATACCTCCAATAACATTGGAAGAGTTAGTTTCGTGTCCTTTTTCTGTCGCTTACCTTACTTGCTACACTGTTAATACGTACAGTGGACCCACGAGTTTCGTAAAAACTTCACTCCTGAAGTCTGCTCAAGTGCCATTACCGAACGAATTTACTCCCTTAAGGAAAAATTTCACGTAGGTTAGTCTATTTCAGACCCCTAAAAATACACTTCCACAAGAACTTACAAAATTATACTTACATAATTGCACGATTTCCGGGGTATTCGTTAACCGAGGGTCCACTGTACTACACTTTATCGCTGGCTGGCGCTATAGCCTTTATCGACTCCTGCTGCTTTAGTATCGTACATATCGTAGAATCACTGAATCACTAAAGAAGGCACATTCTCCCCTTTCTCTTCCTCCTTCACTTTGGTACTTTGCTACAATTTCTTTCTTCAATTCTATCGTGTTTCTTACTTTCTTTACCAAAGGGCTGGCATTGGGAAGTTTCTTTGGGCCCATGGTTAATTATGTAGCAGTTGCACTCAATGAAGAAGCACAAAAAACAATGGATTATTGTGAAATGTTTGGATGAAAGCGCAGGGTAACATTCACTCGGGGAGAAACAAAGCGAGACTGACTCATAACGCATGTGCCAGCAGGCGGACAGGTCTGATACGGTGGCCAAAACTCAAGGTACTGTTTGAAACTCAAGACAAAATTTAGCTGAAAAAAGTGACCGAAACTTAAAACGGCTGAAACTTGGGGAGGCTGAAACTCAAGGTTCCACTGTACTTAACCCTTTGACTGTTTCGGTCGTATATACAGTGAACCCCTGATGCTTGACGGTGTCGGAGCTCGGCCAAATCGGTGTTCAACGTTTTTTTTTACAATATTTTTGGCTCGGTGTTAGGCGGCCACTCGGAGTTGGGCGAGTTGGCTATCCGTCCCGGACGCGTACACGTGGGGCCGTGCCCCAGCTGGGCGCCCAGGCACTCAGTGTGTTATTGTTTACAAGCGAGCGACCACTACCCACGCACCACCCATACATTCATACCATATACAGTGGTACCTCGAGTTACGATGGTCCCCAAAATCGCCCTTTTATGTAAGTTTATTTTTTTAAATGCTTTTGTAAGTATATTTTTGGGGGTGTAAAAGGACTAGTCTATTTTACATTATTCCTTATGGGGATAAATTCGTTTGGTAATGTCACTTGATCAGCATTCTCGAACGAAAAAATATCATAACTCGAGGTACCACTGTATATTGTCATTATTCCAGTGTTTTTAGTGCTTGCAACTGCTAAATAAGCCACCATGGGCCCCAAGAAAGCTCCTAGTGCCAAGCCTGTGGTAAAGAATGTGCAGGGAGTGAAGCATTCATGCAGGGAGTCTAGCATTTATGCAGGGAGTGTAGCAGGCATGCAGGAAGTGTAGCAAAGATGCAGGGAGTGTAGCAGGGATGCAGGGAGTGTAGCAGGGATGCAGAGAGTTTAGCAAGGATGCAGGGAGTGTAGCAGGGATGCAGGGAGTGTAGCAGGGATGCAGGGAGTGTAGCAAGGATGCAGGGAGTGTAGCAGGGATGCAGGGAGTGTAGCAGGCATGCAGGGAGTGTAGCAAGGATGCAGGGAGTATAGCAAGGATGCAGGGAGTGTAGCAAGGCTGCAGGGAGTGTAGCAAGGATGCAGGGAGTATAGCAAGGATGCAGGGAGTGTAGCAGGCATGCAGGGAGTGTAGCAAAGATGCAGGGAGTGTAGCAGGGATGCAGGGAGTATAGCAAGGATGCAGGGAGTGTAGCAAGGCTGCAGGGAGTGTAGCAAGGATGCAGGGAGTGTAGCAATGATGCAGGGTGCGTAGCATTCATGCAGGGAGTGTAGCATTCAAAGAAAAAGGCCAGTAACCCCAGAAAAGAACTTGCCACCTGCAGTGTTAATGGAAGGGGATTCCTCTTTCAAACACTAGCATACTACTCCACCTTCTCCCCTCTTCCCGTCTTCCACACATCAACAACTCTTCAATAAATGTAAGTGACATGTTATTGTACTATTATTTCTTAATTTTTCATAAAAATGTGTATAATTTAAGGTCAAAAAGTTCTAAAAAAATATTTGATTTTAATACTTTTGGATGTCTGGAACGGATTAATTTAATTTCCATTATTTCTTATGGGGAAAATAGAATCGGAGTTCGACCAAACCAGTGGTCGACGGGCCCTCTGGGACGGATTACCGACGAGAACCGGGGGTCCACTGTATACGTCTTATGAGCCACTGTTTGGGACGTATCTATACTCCTAAATTCTAGCGGCTTCAAATGAAGCGGGAGAAAGCTGGTAGGCCTACATGTGAGAGAATGGGTCTGCGTGGTGGGTGTGCGCAGTATGAAAAAAATCGGGGACTCAGTGGTGCATTGTGGGAGCGCCATGTTTGTAGTCATTGTTCACCATGCCTCGCGGTAAGAAGTACCTCACTCCCCGGCAAATTGGAGGCCTTCTCTTCCCAAGTGATAGTTCAAACAGCGATGGAGGTGCCAGTGAAAGTGAATTCCATGGTTTTCAGGAGGGTAAAACCGAAAGCAGTGCTCAGGATAACATAATTAGTGATGAAAACCCAGATGACCCACAGCCTTCCACATCTGGTGCTGGGCCGTCTCATTCACGTTCACCTGTACCAGGATGAAAGAGGAAACTATTTCACTGTGTACAGGACTCTGATGTGAGCAGTGTAAGTGATGACAGTGATTTCAAAGTTATTGAAAGCAGTTCTAGTGGCGACAGTGAGGGAGAATATTCTCCAGTGAAGCGGCAGTATGTACGACGCTAGATGCGTTCTGGTAGTGTGCCATATGCTATTCCAAGGAAAAGGAGTAAATCTCGGAGTACATCTCTTTGCCCTACACCACGAATTGATAGTGAAGATGATGATATTGTGACAATGGGGATGCGTAATGTGCGTAGGGTAGCAGGTGCTAGTGGTGTTGGTGGTGGCACAAGTCATATGGCACCAGGAGCGGGCCACGCTGCTACCCACGCTGCTAACTCAGCACAGCCACAACCACCCTCAACCACCCCCACACTCCCACAACCTGCACAACCACAACCTGTACAACCACAACCTCCTCAACCACAACCACCTGTCAATATCCAGTACCCACCAGCAGACTGCATCTGGGATTGGCATCAAGGTGACAATTTTGTTCCCAATCCCCATGACTTTGATGAAACACAATGTGGAATACTGCAAAATTCTACACTTGGGAACAATGCCACTGAACTGGAATGCTTTCAGTTATTCTTCAATGAACCCCTGATGGACATTATTGTCAGGGAAAGCAACACATACTATGAGTACACCATGGCAAACACAATTCTTTCACCAAGGTCACGGCTACACCAGTGGAAGGACACTGTTCTTTGCCACAATAATGCTTATGCCACATGTGTATAAGCACACTGTCAACACATACTGGTTGACAGAATGCCTGATTTCAACCCCAGGTTTTAGTTATATTATACCAGTGAATCGATTTTTGATACTGTTACGTATGCTACACTTCTCAGACAAAACCAGGCCTGACAGAAACAACAGGTTATATAAGATCAGGAATGTGTTTATGTATATGAAACAAAAGTCCTGTATGTATTTTTATCCCTTCATGAAGCTTGTTATTGATGAGTCTTTGATTTTGTTCAAAGGCAGACTGTCGTTCAAGCAGTATATACCAAGCAAGAGGAAACGCTTTGGTATAAAGTTATTTGTACTATGTGATTTCAAAATTGGTCTGGTTTTGAATATAATTGTGTACACTGGCAGTAATACATTGCAAGATACCAGGAAGTTATTGGGTACAGTGGACCCTCAGTTAGCGATGGCGTCGGATACCGATAAAATCGGTTAGCGATACAATTTTACGTCAAAATATTGACTCCATTTACGATGATCTACTCGGTTTACGATATTCGTCCCGGATGCATCCGCGTGGCCCAGCTATGCGGGCACTCCAGGGAGCATCAGTGTGCTATTGTTTACAAGCGAGAGCGACCACCACCCACTCCACCCACGCATTCATACCAGTATATTGTTACAGTAGACCGTCATTTAGCACGATAGCTACGTTCCTGAACAAGTCATGTTAGATCATTTCGTGTTAAATAATTAACAGAACTTATGGGAAAAATAGGGTTACATTCCTGGGAGTCCCCAAAAAAGCCAAACAAGGTTTTTTTAGACCAATAGATCTTACAAAAATAAAAGTGAATATGTAATTGTAGTTCATTATCGTGATGTATTATGTTGTTTTTACTGCTTAAGACTACAAATGTAACATAAATAATAGTATTTACCTTAAATTGTGGGTGCTGGTGTTTGTGGATGATTGTGAAGAGAGCAGGTGGTAGTGGCCCTACTGGGCTGAGGTGGATGGAAGAGGTTCTGGTACTGAAGTCGATGGTTGTACTGAGTGTCTAACTTTAAGTCATTCAGTAAGTCAGTCAAGTCATTCAGTCAGTCAAGTCATTCAGTCAGTCAAGTCATTCAGTCAGTAAGTCAGTCAAGTCATTCAGTCAGTCAAGTCATTCAGTCAGTATGTCAGTCAAGTCATTCAGTCAGTATGTCAGTCAAGTCATTCAGTCAATAAGTCAGTCAAGTCATTCAGTCAGTAAGTCAGTCAAGTCATTCAGTCAGTAAGTCAGTCAAGTCATTCAGTCAGTAAGTCAGTCAAGTCATTCAGTCAGTAAGTTAGTCAAGTCATTCAGTCAATAAGTCAATCAAGTCTGTCAATCAAGTTAATCAGTAAGTCAGTCAGTCAAGTCCGTCAGTCAGTAAGTCATTCAGTAAGTCAGTCAAGTCAGTAAGTCAGGTCAAGTCATTCAGTCAGTAAGTCAGGTCAAGTCATTCAGTCAGTCAAGTCATTCAGTCAGTCAGTCAAGTCATTCAGTAAGTCAAGTCATTCAGTAAGTCAGTCAAGTCAATCAGTCAGTCAGTAAGTCAGTCAAGTAAGTCAGTCAAGTCAGTAAGTCAGTCAGTCAAGTAAGTCAGTCAGTCAGTCAAGTAAGTCAGTCAAGTCAGTAAGTCAGTCAGTCAGTCAAGTGAGTCAGTCAGTAAGTCAGTCAAGTCATTCAGTCAGTCAGTCAGTCAAGTCATTCAGTCATTCAGTCAGTCAAGTCAGTCAAGTCAGTCAGTCAGTCAAGTCAGTCAGTCAGTCAGTCAAGTCAGTCAGTCAGTCAAGTCAGTCAGTCAGTCAGTCAGTCAGTCAGTTAGTCAGTCAGTCAAGTCAGTCAGTCACAAACTTATGTTTACCTCTTTTTATGTGTACAAAGTAACACTTCATTACTGCCACGGGTTATGTCTTGTCTAATATTAATCTTTTTCTTTGTTAATTCTAAGACTTAAATGCTTATACATTTTCTTGCCACTTTGAGCAACACTGATTGCTTGGCAGATACAAGATATATTAATTTAAAGATCAAAACACAATTCACTCTCTCAGAGGATTTTTTTTTTTGATGCGTATGAAATACGTACGAATGCTGGGATGGTGGGGTCCAGGGTGGGTGGGGAGGGATGGCCGCTGGTGTCCCCCGCTGAACAACAACAACAAGGCTGCTTGTGGGAATGGTTATTTGTTTTTTCCTTCCCACAAACTGTAAGTAAGTTTATTCAGGTATGCACAGATACAGTTACGAAGATTATCATACATAGCAGCATATGTGTAGAGAACCTAGGATAACCCAAAAAAGTCAGAGTGACTTAGTACAGTGGACCCCCGAGTTTCGTAAACCCCGGAAATCGTACATTTATGTAAGTATAATATTGTAAGTGCTTTTGGAAAAGTATTTTTGGGGGTCTGAAATAGACTAACCTACGTGAAATTTTTCCTTAAGGAGTAAATTCGTTCGGTAATGGCACTTGAGCAGACTTCAGGAGTTAAGTTTTTACGAAACTCGGGGGTCCACTGTATTTCCATTGACTGACTTTTTTTGGGTTATCCTAGGTTCTCTACACATATGCTGCTATGTATGATAATGTATGTAACTGTACTCACCTAATTGTGGTTGCAGGGGTGTCGAGACTCGGCTCCTGGCCCCGTGTATCTGAATAAACTTACAGTTTGCAGGAAGGAAAAACAAATTCCCTTTTCCTCAAAGCATGAGGATTCTTAGGCAGTAAATAACCATGGGCTTACACTTGAAATCACCTGATGCATTACCGAAAAGGAGCAAGGTGAAGTGATCCTTTGCTGTCTTGAAGCCTGGTGCACTTTTCTCTTGCTGACTGATATAAGTTCGTGTTGGCATTTTCTTCCAGAAAACACTTGTCTCGTCAGCATTAAACACTTGATGTGGCTCATAGCCACCCTTAGTAGGACCCCCACTGACTCAATGGTTTAACCCACCGCGGGCGACAGCTCGCTCAAAATTTTTTCCCTCCTGCCGAACCGTGTAATATCATCTTTACGTCGTGTAAGATGATAATGTGTCACAAATCTTAAATTGTGCAATACCCGTAACATGCAACATAATATTGTGTTAAATGACGTTCTACTGTATTATTCCACTGTTTTTAGTGTTTGCAACTGCTAAATAAGCTACCATGAGTCCAAAGAAAGCTCCTAGTGCCAGCCCTGTGGTAAAGAGGCTCAGAAATACAGTAGAACTGAAGAAGGAGATAATAGAAAAATATGAAAGTGGAGTGCGTATCACTGAGCTGGCCAGACTGTATGGTAAAGCCTATTCTACCATTGCTACCATTGTGGCCAAGGGAAATACACGTAAAATCAAGGAAGCTGTTGTTGCGAAAGGTGCATATGTGATAACAAAACAGAGATCGCAAGTGCTGGAAGATGTGGAAAATTTGTTGTTGGTGTGGATCATCGAGAAACAGTTAGCAGGAGATAGTGTTTCGCAGGCAATAATATGTGAAAAAGCAAGGCAGTTGCATGATAATCTCGTCAAGAAAATTCCTACAACGAGTGCTGAAGTGAACAAATTTAAAGGCTGGTTTGAAAGATTTAAGAAGCGAAGTGGCATACATAGTGTTGTGAGGCATGGTGATGCAGCCAGTTGTGACAAAAGTGCGGCTGAAAAATATGTGCAGGAATTCCAGGGGTACATAGCGGCTGAACAATTCCAACCCCAACAAGTGTTCAATTGTGACGAAACAGGCCTGTTTTGGAAGAAAATGCCAAACATGACCTTCATTACACAGGAGGAAAAGGCACTCCCAGGACATAAGCCTATGAAAGACAGGCTAACTTTGATGCTTTGTGTTAATGCCAGTGGTGATTGTAAAGTGAAGCCTTTACTGGTGTATCATCTTGAAAATCCCCGAGTGTTTGGCAGATGCGGTATCACCAAGTCTAATTTGTGTGTGATGTGGAAGTCTAACAAAAAGGCATGAGTCACAAAGGACATTTTCTTAGATTGGTTCAATACCGTGTTTGACATCAGTGTGAAGAAATATCGCCAGGAAAATAATTTGCCACTTAAGTGCCTCCTGATAATGGACAATGCTCCTTGTCATCCTCCAAACTTGGTAGAGAAAATTGTGGAGGACTTTAAGTTCATCAAAGTGAAGTTCTTGCCCCCTAATACCACTCCTCTCCTCCAGCCCATGGACCAGTAGGTCATTTCCAACTTTAAAAAACTCTACACCAAAGCAATGTTTCAGAAGTGTTTTGATGTGACCAGAGACATACAGATGACCCTAAGAGACTTTTGGAAAAATCATTTCCAAATCCTGCATCATGTACACCTTATAGGTAAGGCTTGGGAGGGAGTGACTATCAGGACTTTGAACACTGCCTGGAGAAAATTGTGGCCAGACTGTGTCCTAGAGAGGGATTTTGAAGGTTTTGGGGCTGAGCCTCAGAACCCTGAGCCTCAGCCTCAGCCTGAGCCTGTTGTGGAAGAAATTGTGGAACTGGGCAAGTCCATGGGGTTGGAGGTGAGTGGTGAGGATGTGGAAGAGTTGGTGGAGGAGCACAATGAAGAGCTAACCACTGAAGATCTGCAAGAGCTTCAACAGCAACAGCAACAACAGACCACAGGTCAGGACAATGGTTCAGAGGAGGAGGAGGAGGAGGTGGAACAGAGATGGAAGAAGGTGCCTTCTTCAGTGATTAAGGAGATTTGTGGAATGTGGAGCAGGGTGCAAGGCTTTATGGATGAATATCACCCTAACCATGCTGTTGCAGGCCGTGTTGGCAACCTGTACAATGACACTGTGGTGTCCCATTTCAGGGATGTTTTAAAGAATCGCCAGACACAGAGCTCCCTGGACAGATTTTTTGTTAGAGAGGGGTCCAGTGACTCTCAAGCTGGTCCTAGTGGTATTAAAAGAAAAAGGCCAGTAACCCCAGAAAAGAACTTGCCATCTGTAGTGTTAATGGAAGGGGATTCCCCTTCCAAACACTAGCATACTACTCCATCCTTTCCCCTCCTCCCATCTTCCACACATCAACAACTCTTCAATAAATGTAAGTGACATGTTATTGTACTATATTACTATTTTATATGTATTTCTTTATTGTTCATAAACTTGTGTGTAAATGCATGTCTTATGTTGTAAAAAAATATTTTATTTTACTACTTTTGGAAGTCTGGAACGGATTAATTTTATTTCCATTATTTCTTATGGGGAAAATAGAATCGGATAACGATATTTTTGGTTACAGATAAGCCCTCTGGGACGGATTAATATCGCTAACCGAGGGTCCACTATCTCTGGTGATGTGGTTAGAACAATGATGGAACCATATCTTGGTAAGGGGCATATATTATATACTGATAACTGGTACACAAGCCCTTTACTCAGTGATTTCTTGCGAGTGAACATGACAGACGTGTGTGGCACAGTGCGTGGAAATCGTAAACATATGCCTAGGTTCGACGGTGGCACTTGTAGAGGTGAAGTGCAGATGTTTGCTGCCAATGACATCATGGCATTTCAGTGGCAAGACAAACGTGATGTCACATTGTTGACATCACTTCACGGACATGAAATGGTAGACAGTGGAAGGCAGAATAGAGAGACCAATGAACCCATTCTAAAACCTGCAGCTGTGATGGACTACAACCTCATTATGCGCTTAGTGGACAAATGTGACATGCAGATTGGGTTTGCTGATTGTGTCCGCAAGAGTTATAAGTGGTACATAAAACTCTTTTTCCATCTTTTTGACATTTCCATGCTGAATGCTTATAACATGTACAAGTTGAAGACCAACAACAAACCCAAATATGGTGAATTTTGTTTGTCAGTCATCAGACAAATAATATTCAAGTACCAAGGAACGACACCTGCAATAGACCAGCGCCCACAAAATTATCAACACATGCCTTCTCGTCTGAGGCCCATACAACTGCCTGCTACTGTACTCTCAAGAAAAATGCTCAGAAGAGGTGTTTTGTCTGTAAACATACAGTAGAACGTCATTTAGCACGAGATTATGTTGCACGTTACCGGTATTGCACAATTTAAGATTTGCGACGCGACACCGTTATCATCTTACACGACGTAAAGATGATATTACACAGTTCGGCAGGAGGGGAAAAATTTTGAGCACGCGGTCGCCCACGGTGGGTTAAACCATTGAGTCAGTGGGGAGTCCTTGTGCCATCCCCCGCCACCCTCACCCACCCACGCGTCCCTCCCAGCGTTCAGTTTGGTTCGTACACGTGCAGGACGATAAGTATCGGGAAGCTCGCTGTGTTTATTTACATTCATTTCCTCATTTTCATTGCATTTTGATAAATATACCAAGCAATCATGGCACCCAGTAAGCATACAAGTGTTCCAGCAAGTAACAAGAAAAAGTTTAAGCGTTCAAGTCTAGGAATTTCAAAGAAAATTGAGATATTAGATAAGCTTAATTAACCCTTTCGGGGTCAATGCCGTACTAGTATGTTTTACGAGCAGGGGTTGGTGCCGTACTAGTACGCCCAAATTCTAGCGGCCTCAATTTAAGTAGAAAACGTCTGGTAGGCATGCATATGAAAGAATGGGTCTGTGTGGTCAGTGTGCGCAGTATAAAAAAAATCCTGCAGTACACACTGCATAATGAGAGAAAAAAAACTCTGACCATTTTTTTCGATTAAAACAGCGACTTTGCAGTCGATTTTCATATGGTATTTATTGATGTATTCTCATTTGTTTGGTCTCATTTGATAGAATGGAAGATATATTACAGAAATGGAGATGATTTTGATTGGTATGACAATGACAAGTACCTTGAAATTGAGCTCAAAGTAGCGAAAATGTTCGATTTTTGACGATGTTCAAGAGTAAACAAATCACACCATGCGTCCAATACACATCAACTGGCGAGTCTTATATTCATGCACAAGTGCTCTGATATTATTTATACCATTTTTACAATGATGCAGTTGTATACATAACAGTAAATCTTCTATTTTTGTAAGAATAAAAATTCAAAATGGAAGGCAAAAGTAATGGAACAGGGGCCTGGAGACGTGGCTAATGAACAGAGAACATGTTATTTTAGTGCCAGGAATGTCTGCCTTGTTTACTCTGGACCCTATTTTGAAATTGGCATCGTTTGAAATTTGTGTGAAATTGGAAAATTGCCATTTTCTGACCACTATTTTGGGTAGACGAAATTGGTAAATAGGCAGTTTCTTCTACTCATTCGATAGAAGAAATGGAGTTCTAGCGAAATAGCTATAATTTTAGGAGACTGAAACATTGGAATTTGTCGAAAATAGGGCTCGAAGTGGGTGAAATCGCCGATGCGTCGGTGTCATAGATACCGATAACTTCGCGAAAGCATAATTTCGTTAGTTTTCGATCAAATTTCATAATTTTGGTGGCGTTATGATCGGAAAAACATTCTCTATCATTTCATAAGAAAAAATTAATTTTTTTTTTCCAAAAAAATTTCGACCCCAGGAACACTTTCCTGAAAAGGCCTGTCGACCCCCAAAGGGTTAAGAGTGGCTCACGTGTGAGGGATATAGTGATGGCCTATGGCCTTAATGAAGCGTCAGTTCGTACGATTAGGAAGAATGAGGCAAATATACGAGCTTGTGTAATGAATAACCCAAAATGTGACCTCATGAAAAGAATGACACGTAGGTCCCAACATCTAAATAAAACTGAAAACTTGTTGCTTGAGTGGATCGAACAGAAAACAAAGAAAGGTGCACCACTTAGTTTTCTCTTAATTAGGGAAAAGGCCTTACATTTGTTTAAAGCAGTGTGTGATAAGGAAGGCAGGCCTGAAAACGAGTGTATGTTTACCACAGGCTGGTTCAAGAACTTTAAGTTGCATAATAAGTTACATAATATTAAGTTTTCTGGTGAAAGTGCTTCAGCTGATCATACAGCAGCAAGTAATTTCCCTGCTGAATTTCAGGAACTTATTTCCGAGGGTGGCTATGAGCCACAGCAAGTTTTTAATGCTGACGAGACAGATGTTTTCTGGAAGAAAATGCCAACACGAACTTTTATCAGTCAGCAAGAGAAAAGTGCACCGGGCTTCAAGGCAGCAAAGGATTGCTTCACCTTGCTCCTTTGCGGTAATGCATCAGGTGATTTCAAGTGTAAGCCCATGGTTATTTACCGCTCTAAGACTCCTCGTGCTTTGAGAGGTGTGGATAAAAACACCTTACCAGTAATTTGGAAGTCAAACCAGTCAGCATGGATGACAGAGGAAATATTTATTGACTGGTTTAAGCATCACTTTATTCCTGAAGTCAAGTTTTACCTGCACAACAAGAACCTTGCATTCAAGGCTCTCTTCATTCTTGATAATTCCGTACTCATCCACAAGCTTTGCTGGATGTGACCCCACATATAAAAGTTGTATTTTTACCTCCAAATACAACATCTCTGATACAACCACTGGACCGGGGAGTTATTCAGACATTCAAGTGTAACTACAAAAAAAATATTATAAAAAAACTAGTTGCATCAATGGACTCTGACTCCAACCTGGCAGTACCAAGCTTCTGGAGTAAATTTAACATTGCAGATGCCATCAGCTATGCTAGAAGTGCATGGAATGAAGTGCCCCAATCAACATTAAATGCAGGCTGGGGAAAGTTATGGCCTTCTGTAGTTAATTCTTTCTCTGGTTTTCCCTTGCTTGAGAGTCAAGTTCAGGAAATTGTTCAGGTGGCAAGGAGATTACCAGGTGATGGTTTTGAAGATATGAATGAAGATGATGTGAATGAACTCTTAGAAGATGCTGATGAAGACAGGAGTCCAGAGGAAATGTTGGCAGAGTTCGATGCACAGATGCAAGGGAGGGAGATAACAGAAGAAGATGAAGAAGAACCTGAAGAAAAGAGTTAACATTGCAGCAGTTACGTGAGCAGTTCCATATTATTGGTAAAGTTGCAGACTTTTTCACTGAAGAGGACCCTGACAAAGCTAGAAGCAGGGCTTTGAAACGGTGTCTAGACCAGCTGATGATGCCTTACCGTCAGCTGTATAATGTAATGCAGAATAAAAAAGCCGAGAGATCCATTTCAGAATTTATGCACACTGCAATACAACCATCGACTTCAGCACCAGAACCTCTACCATCCACTTCTACCGACAGCCAACAAGCATCCACCTCAGCCCAGTAGGGCCACACCATCCATATCCACTCTTCACTACCATCCACAAACATCATTACCCACAATTTAAGGTAAGAAATACTATTATTTCTATTGCATTTGTAGTCTTAAGCAGTAATAGATCATGACAATGAACTAAAATTACATATTTGCCTTCAATTTTTGCAAGATCTGTTGGTCTAAAAAAACTTGTTTGGCTTTTTGGGGACTCTCAGAAACGTAACCCTATTTTTCCCATAAGTTCTGTTAATTATTTAAGACGAAATTATCTAACACGACTTTATCAGGAACGTAACTATCGTGCTAAATGACGTTCTGCTGTACCACAAAACACCCACAAAAACGCAGAGACACTCGTTTTATGTGTGAGGAGTGTAAAACTCCACTGTGCATATACCCATGTTTCAAAGAATTCCACAAGCTGCAGGAGTTCTAGGAAAGTGTCCAGTGAGTGTACATTTATATATATATTATAGAACAATAGTATTGAACATTTTTTTTATCGTTTGTGTAAACAAGTTTTGTAAACAATATAAAGATACTAATGTTTATGCTATTATTTTGTTGCATACAACGAGTGTATATACTATATACAGTCATATCTCGGTTAACGATGGCGTCGGATAACGACAAATTCGGTTAGCGATACATTTTTACGTCAAAATATTGACTCGGTTTACGATGATTGCTTCGGTTTACGATATTCGTCCCGGACGCGTCCGCGTGGCACCCAGCTGTGCGGGCACTCCAGGGAGCGTCAGTGTGCTATTGTTTACAAGTGAGCGACCACCACCCACGCATTCATACCAGTATATTGTCATTATTCCACTGTTTTTAGTGCTTGCAACTGCTAAATAAGCTACCATGGGTCCAAAGAAAGCTCCTAGTGCCAGCCCTGTGATAAAGAGTGTAGCATTCATGCAGGGAGTGTAGCATTCATGCAGGGAGTGTAGCATTCATGCAGGGAGTGTAGCATTCATGCAGGGAGTGTAGCATTCATGCAGGGAGTGTAGCATTCATGCAGGGAGTGTAGCAGGCATGCAGGGAGTGTAGCAGGCATGCAGGGAGTGTAGCATTCATGCAGGGAGTGTGCAGGCATGCAGGGAGTGTAGCAGGCATGCAGGGAGTGTAGCATTCATGCAGGGAGTGTACATTCATGCAGGGAGTGTAGCATTCATGCAGGGAGTGTAGCATTCATGCAGGAGTGTAGCATTCATGCAGGGAGTGTAGCATTCATGCAGGGAGTGTAGCATTCATGCAGGGAGTGTAGCATTCTTGCAGGGAGTAAAGCATTCATGCAGGAGTGTAGCATTCATGCAGGGAGTGTAGCATTCATGCAGGGAGTGTAGCAGGCATGCAGGGAGTGTAGCAGGCATGCAGGGAGTGTAGCAGGCATGCAGGGAGTGTAGCATTCATGCAGGGAGTGTGGCATTAAAAGAAAAAGGCCAGTAACCCCAGAAAAGAACTTGCCACCTGTAGTGTTAATGGAAGGGGATTCCCCTTCCAAACACTAGCATACTATACTCCATCCTTTCCCCTCCTCCCGTCCTCCACACATCAACAACTCTTCAATAAATGTAAGTGACATGTTATTGTACTATATTTACATGTAATTTCTTTAATTAAATTGTGTATTACAGTCATCCCTCGGTTTTCGGTTTTAATCCGTTCCAGATGGATCGGCTAAAACCAAAATCGGCAAAAACCAAAACTATTTTTCCCATAAGAAATAATGGAAATTCAATTAATCCGTTCCAGAATTCCAGAAGTTTGGAAAAAAAAATTTTGGGGGGCCTTAAAGATAGATTTACATGCACAAATGAATGAACTCTGTGTGGCACTTACCTTTATTGAAGACTGATGTTGCTGGATGGAAGGGAGGAGTGGAGAGGAAGTGACACTATTTTTGGAAGGGGAATCCCTTCCATAAGGAATTTAGGTACCAAGTCCTTATCTGGGGTCACTTCCCTGCATGCCTGCTACACTCCCTGCATACCTGCTACACTCCCTGCATACCTGCTCACTCCCTGCTACCTGCTACACTCCCTGCATACCTGCTACACTCCATGCATACCTGCTACACTCCCTGCATACCTGCTACACTCCCTGCATACATGCTACACTCCCAGCATTCATGCTACACTCCCTGCATACCTGCTACACTCCCTGAATACCTGCTACACTCCCTGCATACATGCTACACTCCCTGCATACCTGCTACACTCCCTGCATACCTGCTACACTCCCTGCATACCTGCTACACTCCCTGCATACCTGCTACACTCCCTGCATTCATGCTACACTCCCTGCATTCATGCTACACTCACTGCATACATGTTACACTCCCTGCATACATACTACACTCCCTGCATACATGCTACACTCCCTGCATACATGCTACACTCCATGCATACTGCTACACTCCCTGCATACATGCTACACTCCCTGCATACATCTACACTCCCTGCATTCATGCTACACTCCCTGCATACATGCTACACTCCCTGCATACATGCTACACTCCCTGCATACATGCTACACTCCTGCATACATGCTACACTTCCTGCATACCTGCTACACTCCCTGCATACCTGCTACACTCCTGCATACATGCTACACTCCTGCATACCTGCTCACTCCCTGCATACATGCTACACTCACTGCATACCTGCTACACTCCCTGCATACATGCTCACTCCCTGCATTCATGCTACACTCCCTACATACCTGCTACACTCCCTGCATACCTGCTACACTCCCTGCATACATGCTACACTCCCTGCATACATGCTACACTCCCTGCTACATGCTACACTCCTGCATACATGCTACACTCCCTGCATACTGCTAACTACCTGCATGCCTGCTACTCCGCATACATGCTACCTCTTAAACTCCATCATGTTTCTCACTTTCTTTAGCCAAAGGACTTGCACTAGGAGCTTTTTGGGCCCATGGTAGCTATTTAGTAGTCACACAAAATCAACAAAACAATGAATTGTTAATAAATGTTTTGTATGAACTCCTGGGGTGATGTTCACTCAAGCATAAACATGCTAGACTGCGTGACAGTGTGCGTGGAGGGCTGGGGAGTGCGGAGTGGCGGGCCTCGCCTAATGATGCAGCACTGGTGGACAGTCCCATACGGTCTGCGAAAACTGAGACAAATTTTCCCGAAAAGTGGCGAAACCAAAACGCCTGGACAATCGAAAACCAAGGGATGACTGTATTTAATGTCAAAAAGTTCTAAAAAATATTTTATTTTGCTACTTTTGGAAGTCTGGAATGGATTAATTTGTTTTCCATTATTTCTTATGGGGCAAATTGATTCGGTTAACGATTGATTCGGTTATAGATATGCCCTCTCTGATGGATTAATATCGTTAACCGAGGTATGACTGTACATTGCACCTTACCTTGGTCTCACAGGCCACATAAGTTACGTAAAAAAAGTAAATAGTGAAAAAAACAAGAAATGTACGAATGGAAGTAAACAAATGTTTACTGAGTGAGCGGCATTCGCCGCTGTTGCCATACGTGGCTCATTTTCTGCCAACTTTTCACCTCCATATCTTGGTAAGTATTGATGGCAAAAATCTGTTTTTAGGATAAAAACAATCAGAAAAATAATCTTAACATTTTGATAAGAAAAAATAATTTGTTTTTTTTTCGAATATTTTGCGACAACAGGAGAGCACTCAGGATTGAGGGTTGCGACAGTCAAAGGGTTAACAAATCAAAATTGTAATTACATATTGTAACCTTTGCAAAGAAATAAAAACTATCTTTATCTGTTTTAGGTATGGAGATCAAGAAGAAGAGCACGAGCATTAGGAATAAATTTAAAAGAAATTACATTGGCGAAAGAACTTCGAATAAAACGTGCACGGCCTGATCCACAGTCTCCTGTAATGGAGGTTCAGAGTAACGATTGAGAATGTAAGTGGTGCTTGACTTTATTTTTACTTTAGTATTTTACATTCACACTCATTCATAGATGCACCATATAAATATGTAAATGCTTGTTGAGAGTTAAGATTCAGAAAGTGTTGTGGAAACACAGTAAAGTCTTTGTTCTGTGACTAGAGCATATGAGGTGCTGCATATAATAAGAGTGAATTTAACATGCTAACTCTGGTAGAAACTGTCTTAAAACTGTACAGTAGTATGTATATAAAATAATAATAATTTATAAATTTATTTTTTATACTAATTAAAATGTTGATTTTTTGTTTTCGCTTGCATAAATAGTGTTAAGACGTCATGCAGCAAAGATCAGACGTTAAGTTGTCCTTCACTCTCAGCAGTGCCTTGTGTATACAGAAGTAAAGTAGAGGAGAAAAGAAATTGCATGTGCATAAAATAACTTGAATAAGTATAGACATTTGATAAAAAATTACCAGTAATTAAAGCTAGTAGTCAAGCCATTTAGACTCATACCCCACTTTGCATGGTAACAGATTGTATAATTTATTTTCTAAGCGTAGTTTACTAAATGCAGGGCAGCTTTCTCTCATGCACAGGTGCTGTAAGTTTGAGTGAGGTTTAGTAGGAAGTGCCTAGTTGAGGTGGTTATTTCCTTAAAATGTACTGTTACTTTCCTCCTTCTTTTTTTGCAACGAGTCGGCCATCTCTCACCGAGGCAGGGTGGGAGATGGCCCTCCTTTAAAGTGCAGGCATTGTACTTCCCATTTCCAGGACTCAAGTCCAACTAAATCAATTAACTGGTTTCCCTGAATCCCTTCACAAAATGTTACCCTGCTCACACTCCAACAGATCGTCATGTCCCAAAAACCATTCGTCTCCATTCACTCCTATCTAACACGCTCACACATGCTTGCTGGAAGTCCAAGCCCCTCGCCCACAAAACCTCCTTTACCCCCTCCCTCCAACCTTTTCTAGGACGACCCCTACCCCGCCTTCCTTTCCCTACAGATTTATACGCTCTCCAAGTCATTCTACTTTGATCCATTCTCTCTAAATGACCAAACCACCTCAACAACCCCTCTTCACCCCTCTGACAAATACTTTTAGTAACTCCACACCTTCTCTTAATTTCCACATTCCGAATTTTCTGCATAATATTTACACCACACATTCCCCTTAGACAGGACATCTCCACTGCCTCCAGCCTCCTCCTCGCTGCAGCATTTGCAACCCATGCTTGACACCCATATAAGAGTGTTGGTACAACTATACTTTCGTACATTCCCTTCTTTGCCTCCATTGATAACGTTTTTTGTCTCCACAGATACCTCAATGCACCACTCACCTTTTTTCCTTCATCAATTCTATGGTTAACCTCATCCTTCATAAACCCATTCGCTGACACGTCAACGCCCAAATATCTGAAAACATTTACTTCTTCCATAATCCCTCTCTCCAATGTGATATCCAATTTTTCTTTATTTAAATCGTTTGATACCCTCATCACCTTACTCTTATCTATGTTCACTTTTAACTTTCTACCTTTACACACTCTCCCAAACTCGTCCACTAACCTTTGCAACTTTTCTTTAGAATCTCCCATAAGCACAGTATCATCAGCAAAAAGTAACTGTGTCAACTCCCATTTTGCATTTAATTCCCCATAATTTAATCTCACCCCTCTCCCCAACACCCTAGCATTTACTTCTTTTACAACCCCATCTATAAATATATTAAACAACCATGGTGACATTACACATCCCTGTCTAAGACCTACTTTTACCGGGAAGTAATTTCCCTCTCTCCTACACACCCTAACCTGAGCCTCACTATCCTCATAAAAACTCTTGACAGCCTTCAGTAACTTACTACCTATTCCATACACTTGCAACATTTGCCACATTGCTTCCCTATCCACTCTATCATATGCCTTTTCTAAATCCATAAATGCAATGAAAACTTCTCTACCTATATTTAAATACTGTTCACATATATGCTTCTCTGTAAACACTTGATCTACACATCCCCTACCCACTCTAAAGCCTCCTTGCTCATCTGCAATCCTACTCTCTGTCTTACCTCTAATTCTTTCAATAATAACCCTGCCATACACTTTACCTGGTATACTCAGTAAACTTATTCCCCTATAATTTTTACACTCTCTTTTATCCCCCTTCCCTTTATATAAAGGAACTATACATGCTCTCTGCTAATCCTAGGTACTTTCCCTCTTTCATACATTTATTAAACAAAAATACTGACCCTTTACGATATTTCATTCCAGAATTTTAATCATTTTTATCTCCTTGAAATTTAAAATAGACAGTCCTTGACCAATCCTTACAAGCTTTCTATGGTTTTTGACCATGAAACCGTACCTGCTTTTAACATTTCTGTCATGATCCCGTCAGTTCCAGCTGCTTTACCCCCTTTCATTCTACGTAATGCCTCACGCACCTCCCCCTCCCTTACATCCTGCATCTTCTTCACTCCTAAACGATGTTGTACCTCCCTGGCCAGTACATGAAATTACCGCCTCCCTTTTTTCATCGACATTTAAAAGTTCCTCAAAATATTCCCGCCATCTACCCAATACCTCCAGCTCCCCATCTACTAACTCCCCTACTCTTTTTTTAACTGACAAATCCATTCGTTCCCTAAGCTTTCTTACCTTGTTTATGTCACTCCAAATTTTTTTCTTGTTTTCAGCAAAATTTCTTGACAGCCTCTCCCATTCTTTCATCTGCTCTTCTTTTGCACTCTCTCACCACTCTCTTCACCTTTCTTTTACTCTCCATATATTCTGCTCTTCTATTAACACTTCTGTTTTGTAAAAACCTCTCATAAGCTACCTTTTTCTCTCTTATCACACCCTTTACTTCTTCATTCCACCACTCGCTCCTCTTTCCTCCTGCACCCACCCTCCTATAGCCACAAACTTCTGCCCCACATTCTAATACTGGATTTTTAAAACTATCCCAACTCTCTTCAACCCTCCCCCACTACTCATACTTGCACTAGCCCACCTTTCTGCCAATAGTTGCTTATATTTCACCCTAACTTCCTCCTCCCTTAGTTAATACACTTTTACCTCTCTCTTACTTGCTGTTGTCATTTTCTTTTTGTCCCATCTACCTTTTACTCTAACTGTAGCTACAACCAAATAATGATCCGATATATCCGTTGCCCCTCTATAAACATGTACATCCTGAAGCCTACCCATCAACCTTTTATCCACCAATACATAATCCAACAAACTACTTTCTTTACGTGCTATATCATACCTTGTATATTTATTTATCCTCTTTTTCATAAAATATGTATTACTTATTACCAAACCTCTTTCTACACATAGTTCAATTAATGGTTCCCCATTTACATTTACCTCTGGCACCCCAAATTTACCTACTACTCCCTCCACAACATTTTTACCCACTTTAGCATTAAGATCCCCAACCACAATTACTCTCTCACTTGGTTCAAAACTCCCCACACATTCGCTCAACATTTCCCAAAATCTCTCTCTCTACTCTACACTTCTCTCTTCTCCAGGTGCATAAACACTTACTATAACCCACTTTTCACATCCAACCTTTATTTTACTCCACATAATCCTTGAATTTATACATTTATATTCCCTCTTTACCTTCCATAACTGATTATTCAACATTATTGCCACTCCTTCTTTGCTCTAACTCTATTTGAAACCATTGACCTAATCCCATTTATTTCTCCCCACTGAAACTCTCCTACCCCCTTCAGCTTTGTCTCACTTAAAGCCAGGACATCCAGCTTCTTTTCATTCATAACATCTACAATCATCTCTTTCTTATCATTCGCACAACATCCACGCACATTCAAACATCCCACTTTGACGGTTTTCTTCTTTTTCTTTTTAGTAAGCTATACAGGAAAAGGGGTTACTAGCCCATTGTTCCCGGCATTTTAGTTGACTTTTACAACACGCATGGCTTACGGAGGAAAAATTCTTATTCGATTTCCCCATGGATATGAAAGGAAAAGCAATAAGAACAAGAACTATTAAGATAAAATCAAAGAAAACTCAGATGAGTGTGTATACATAAACGTGTACATGTTTGCGTAGCGTGACTTAAGTGTAAGTAGAAGTAGCAAGATATACCTGAAATCTTGCATGTTTATGAGACAAAAAAAAGACACCAGTACTCTTACCATCATGTAAAACAAATACAGGCTTTTGTTTTACACTCACTTGGCAGGACGGTAATACCTCCCTGGGTGGTTGCTGACTACCAACCTACTACCTACATTGGCCATATCCCACTGAGGTAGGGTGACCAAAGAAAAAGAAGAAAAACTTTTACTGTCACTCAGTCAGTCACTTTCTTCCCAAAAGCATACTGACTTCACAGCTCAGATGACCCTCTAATCTGCAACATACCCACCCCTCCTACAGAGTGGAGGCACCATACTTCCCTCCTTCAGGACTCAAGTCTGGCTAACCAACTTCCACTGTATCCCTTCATGAATGTTACTTTGCTCATACTCTAACAGCATGTCAGATCATAAGAACAATTTGCCTCCACCCCTATCTAACATGCTCACACAATCTTGTTGGATGTCTAAGCATCTAGCATTTAAAAACCTCCCTTACCCCCGCCTTCCAACCCATCCTGGAATGATCCCTACCCCATCCCTCCACCCCAGATTTATATGTCCTCTTAGACATCCTTCTTTGCTGCATCTTATCTAAATGTGCAAACTACCTCAACAACCCCTCCTTCGACCTCCAAATAATACTTTGGTAACCCCACAACTGCTGCTCCCTAAGCTCTGAATTTTCTGCTTAATATTTGGACCACACATTACCTTCAGACATGACACTCCTTCCTCCTCCTTGCTGCAACATTCATGACCTATGCTTTACACCCATATAACAGTTAGGTACCACTATACTCTGGTATGTTCCACTTTTTTACCACCTCCATGGATAAAGTTCTTTGTCTCCACACATGCTTCAACATACAGTGGAACCTCCACTAACGAGCGCATCCACGTGCGAGTTTTTCCAGTTATGGGCAGTCGATCGGTCAATTTTTTGCTTCCATAGGTGAGCAAAATTTCCAGATGCGAGCAGGCCTCAAGGAAGGTTCCTTGACGCTGGGGAGGGGCTCTTGCTCTTGATCTAGGAAATTAGATCTCATTTGTTTGTTGGACTATCTTATTGAAACTTTGGCAATGTATGATGGAAAGATGTTTCTTAACATACACCAAAATTGAAAGAAATCTGACTGTAAATAATGGAATTAACTTCTCAGCCATTAGCCGGCCCTTAGCGTTATAGTTTCGTATGGTTTTTATGGTTGTATTCTCGTATTTTTGGTCTTAATTGATAAAATGGAAGATACAGTCAACCCCCGGTTCTCGTCGGTAATCCGTTCCAGAGGGCCCGTCGATCACCGGTTTGGTCGAACTCCGATTCTATTTTCCCCATAAGAAATAATGGAAATAAAACTAATCCGTTTCAGACACCCAAAAGTATTAAAATAAAATATTTTTGTACATTAAATATACATTAAATTACACAGAAAACAATGAGACATGAAGAATAAAACAGTAATAACATGTCACTTACCTTTATTGAAGAGTTGTTGATGTGTGGAAGACGGGAGGAGGGGAGAGGATGGAAGAGTTGCTTTTGTTTGGAAGGGAAATCCCCTTCCATAAAGACTTCAGGTACCAAGTCCTTTTCCTGGGTTACTTCCCTTCTTTGTTTTTAATGGCACTAGGACCAGCTTGAGAGTCACTGGACCCCTGTTGCTCAAAAAAGTGTTCCAGAGAGTTCTGTTTCTGGCGAATGTTTGGAATTGTGCCGGCGACTGGGGCTGGCTGGCTGGATGGCCAGCCTGCTGGCTGGCTGGCTGGATGGATGGCCAGCCTGCTGGCTGGCTTGCTTGCTGATCATCTGGCTGGCTGAACAGCTGACTGGCTGAATGGATGGACAGCCGGCTGGCTAGATGGATGGACAGCCGGCTGGCTGGATGGATGGACAGACGGCTGGCTGCCTGGATGGACAGCCGGCTGACTGGCTGAACAGCCGGCTGGATGGATGGATGGCCGGCCAGCCAGCTGACCAGCTAGCCGGCTGGCTGCCTGGCTTGCTGACCACTTGGCTGGCTGAGCGGCTGGCTGGCTGAACAGCTGGCTGGCTGGATGGATGGACAACCGGCTTTCTGGATGGATAGACAGCCGGCTGACTGGCTGAACAACCGGCTGGATGGATGGATGGGTGGCGGCCAGCCGGCTGACCAGCTAGTCGGCTGGCTAACTGACTGACTGAACGGCTGGCTGGCTGGCTGGCTGACTGACTGAACGGCTGGTTGGCTGGGCTGGCTGACTGACTGACTGACTGACTGACTGACTGACTGAGTCTATCTCACAGGAACACATAAATACAATTATACATAGTGTAAATTACCTAGGATACAGGGAGAATATAATAATAATAATAATGATAATAATTATTGAAGCATGGTGACCAGCTGGCACAAAGGGCCCAGGTCTTATCACTAATCTAATTACAGAGGTGACATTGATGAGGGGTGAGCGTCCTCTTATCTTATTATTATCGCTAAACTAATTAGTGTTGACATTGATGAGGGTACAATGCCTTCGCCTTCCTGCCTCCCTGCCTCCCCTCCTGCCTCCCCGCCTGTCTCCCTCCCTGCCTCCCTCCCTGCCTGTCTCCCTCCTGCCTCCCTCGCCTGTCTCCCTCCCTGCCTCCTCCCTGCTGTCTCCCTCCCTGCCTCCCTCCCTGCCTGTCTCCCTCCCTGCCTCCCTCCCTGCCTGTCTCCCTCCCTGCCTCCCTCCCTGCCTGTCTCCCTCCCTGCCTCCCTCCCTGCCTGTCTCCCTCCCTGCCTCCCTCCCTGCCTGTCTCCCTCCCTGCCTCCCTCCCTGCCTGTCTCCCTCCCTGCCTCCCTCCCTGCCTGTCTCCCTCCCTTCCTCCCTCCCTGCCAGCCAGCCAGCCAGGGGTGACGGGTTAGCCTAGGCTTTATTTGTTTTCACTGTTTTATCTGTTTGTCTCTGTCTGTCTGTCTGTCTGTATATCTGTTTGTCTGTCTCAGAGAGATCCAACACATATTACAAGACTCAGTAGTCACTGCTTCACATCTGAGTCCTGACAAACAATATTTGCCAGTCTAGATTTTTTGGGCTGCCAGGCAGGCAGGCAGGCAGGCAGCCAGGCACCCAGGCAGCCAGGCAGTCAGCCAGCCAGCGCCTTCTTCAATTCTACCATATTTCTGACATTCTTTACCACAGGCTTGGCACTAGGAGCTTTCTTGGGGCCCATGGTGGCTTATTTAGCAGTTGCAAGCACTAAAAACAGTGGAATAATGACAATATACTGGTATGAATGCGTGGGTGGTGGTTGCTCGCTTGTAAACAATAGCACACTGAGTGCCCAGGCCCAGCTGGGCCACGCCTATGCGTCTGGGACGAACGTCTAACTCCGAGCAGCCGGCTAATACCGAACCAAAATTCTCTTAAAAAAACCCATCTAACACCGATTTGGACGACCTCCGACTCCGTCGAGCACCGGGGGTTGACTGTATATTACAGAAATAGTTATAATAATAATAATAATACTTTATTTAGACATGGTACAATGATACATAGTTGGGTAGACATGATACATAGGTATTAATGAGATGTACATGCCAAAAGCCCCTAATATGCTGTGCATTGCGGGCATTCTTAGGACTATTTAATTGTAGACTACATGGTAAAAAATTATGGTTGATAATTTATAAAATAAGTATAATTGTGTATATAAGTTATAAAGTTGAATATAAGTTGAACATATCAATTAATTGTAGCAATGCAACTAATTGAGTGAGATAACAATTTAAAACAATTAATTGCATTGCAGTTACAGTTTACTGGTCATTATAATGTAAATGTTATAGAAACAGTTAGCTTAGTATGTATTATTCATAATAGGTTTTTACATTTAACCCTTTGGGGGTCGACAGGCCTTCTCGGAAACTTGTTCCTGAGGTCAAAAATTTTTTGGAAAAAAAAAAACTAATTTTTTTCTTATGAAATGATAGAGAATCTTTTTCCGATCATAACGCCACCAAAATTATGAAATTTTATCGAAAACTAATGGAATTATGCTTTCGCGAAGTTCGCAGTATCTATGACACTGACGCATCAGGGATTTCACCCACTTCGAGCCCTATTTTCGACAAATTCCAATGTTTTAGTCTCCTAAAATTATAGCTATTTCGCTAGAACTCCATTTATTCTATCAATTGAGTACAAGAGACCGCCTATTTACCAATTTCATCTACCCAAAATAGTGGTCAGAAAATGGCAATTTTCCAATTTCACACAAATTTCAAACGATGCCAATTTCAAAATAGGGTTCAGAGTAAACAAGGCAGACATTCCTGGCACTAAAATAACATGTTCTCTGTTCATTAGCCACGTCTCCAGGCCCCTGTTCCATTACTTTTGCTTTCCATTTTGAATTTTTATTCTCACAAAAAATAGAAGATTTACTGTTATGTATACAACTGCATCATTGTAAAATGGTATAAATAATATCAGAGCACTTGTGCATGAATATAAGACTCGCCAGTTGATGTGTATTGAACGTATGGTGTGATTTGTTTACTCTTGAACATCGTCAAAAATCGAACATTTTCGCTACTTTGAGCTCAATTTCATGGTACTTGTCTTTGTCATACCAATCAATATCATCTCTAGTTCTGTAATATATCTTCCATTCTATCAAATGAGACCAAGAAAACGAGAATACATCAATACATACCATACGAAAATCGACTGCAAAGTCGCTGTTTTATTCGAAAAAAACGGTCAGTTTTTTTTTCTCATTATGCAGTGTGTGCTGCAGGATTTTTTTTATACTGCGCACACTGACCACACAGACCCATTCTTTCATATGTATGCCTACCAGACGTTTTCTGCTTAAATTGAGGCCGCTAGAATTTGGGCATACTAGTACGGCACCAGCCCCTGCTCGTAAAACGTACTAGTACGGCACCAAACCCGAAAGGGTTAAGTGATTAATCAGGTTTTTACATTTAAGTGATTATTCTACTTTGTTGGGAATGTTTGATATTGAGCATTTAGGTTTGGGTGAGAAGGTGGTTTTTTAGCATCGTTTTGAATTGGGGTACAGGCAGGGTTTCTTTGGCAATGACAGGTAATGAATTCCAAATTTTCGTGCCTTTTATATGCATTGAGTTTTTACATAGTGTTAGATGGACACGGGGAACATCGAGGAGTGATCTGTGTCTAGTGTTATGGTCATGTGTCCTGTTAAAATTGGTAAGGAGAAGTTTGAGTGGTGGGTTAATATTTGCATAGAGTGTTCTATGTATGTAATAGGCACAGTAAAAAGTATGAATGTCTTGTATGGTGAGAAAGTTTACGTTTTTGAATATTGGTGGAGTATGTTGTCTGGAGTGTGAATGTGTTATCATTCTAACTGCTGCCTTTTGTTGTGTTATTAGTGGTCTGAGATGAGTTATTGATGTAGAGCCCCATGCGCAGATTCCATAGGTGAGGTAGGGGTAAATGAGTGAGTGATATAGGGTAAGGAGAGCTGGTTGTAGAACATAGTACCGTATCTTGGATAGTATTCCCACGGTCTTTGAGACTTTCTTGGAAATTTGTTGTATATGTGTCTGAAATTTGAGGCCACTGTCAAGATGGATTCCTAAGAATTTTCCCTCTGTGAGTTTTGTGATAGGGGACCCGTTTATCATTATGTTAAGTGGTGCGTTTGTAGCTCTGTTTCCAGACTGGATAAAATAGGTTTTATCAATATTGAGAGTAAGTTTGTTGGTCATCATCCAGGTAGATATTTTTGCAAGTCAGTATTTACAGTGTTGGCTAGTATGTCTGGGTTTGGGTGCGAGATAACAAACGTAGTGTCATCTGCACATAGTATGGGTTTGAGTAGTTGAGAAGTGGGCCAAGAACACTTCCCTGTGTGACACCTACTGTAATAGATTGCGTGGTAGAGCTAGCTCCATTTGTGTACACATATTGGTTTCTGTTGGTAAGGTATGTTTTTTAGACCTACTACATTCAGTTTGGAAACAAAGCTACAAATGTTCCACTTAACATAACGCTAAATGGTTCACCCATCACAAGGCTCACAGAGGAAAATTCCTAGGAATCCACCTTGACAGTAGTCTTAAATTCCAAACACACATACAACAAATTTCCAAGAAAATCTCAAGGACAGTAGGTATATTATCTAAGATACGCTATTATGTGCCTCAACCAGCTCTCATTGCACTATATCATTCTCTTATCTACCCTTATCTCACCTATGGAATCTGTGCATGGGGCTCAACAACATTAAATCACCTTAGACCACTCATAACCCAGCAAAAGGCTGCAGTCAGGATGATAACAAATTCCCACTCTAGACAGCATACTCCACCTATATTCAGAACCTTAAAACTACTCACCATAAAAATATTCATACCTATTCATGTGCCTTCTACATACATAAAACTCTACATGCTAATATCAACCCTGCGCTCAGAATTCTCCTTAACAACTTTAATAGGTCCCACGAACATGACACAAGACACAGATCACTATTTGACATACCCGAGTCCATACTAACCAATGTAAAAATTCTATGCACATAAAGGCCCCAAAATCTGGAATTCATTACCAGTAAATATCAAGTTAACCTTGTCCAAAATCAATTCAAGACTCTTCTCAAAATCACCTACTCACCCTATACTAAATACTCATACTGTAACAAACTTCCAAACCCAATATTATTTTACTTAAGAAGATCTCAATTTGATATGTTCATCCTCCTTAACACTTGTTGCAATTTCATATCATCATATTGTCATTTAAAATCTTATAGTATCATCATTTTCTTAATTTGAAATAAAATATATACTATCTAGATGAAACTCTAAAAATTATTTCTAGTATTGTTATTATACTAGTATAGCATCAACATACTGTAATTTGAAATAAATTCTACAACTAGATTAAACTCAACCAATTTCTCTTGTATTGTCTTTTAATAGTATGTATAACCATTTAATAATTTAAAAAATACAGAACTAGAATAAACTCAATCAATTTCTTTAGCATTAAGTACTTAGTGAATAAGTCTCTAGAATAAACTGCCCCTAATGCCATGGCATGCCAGTGGCTCTCCTTGCATTACAGTTTTATAATTGTTTTATAATTGTAACTAGTACCCACATTTCATCCAGTGCTTTGCATAAAATTTAAAAAAACAGTTGTTACACTCAAATTTTTTGGTATACATGAAACGGTAATGTACCAATAACATTGTACACTTGTAACATGCATTGAAATAAAAATTATTATTATTATATTATTATTATTATTATAGGTAGTTGAGGGAGTGCCCTTTATACCATAGTGTGATAATTTTAGGTGTAACAGATCATGGTCAACTGTATCAAAAGCTTTACGTAAATCAATGAAGATTCCCACTGGGATTTCTTTTTTCTCAAGAGCGGTTAAATTATTTACATGTGTATAATGGCATCATTTGTATTTTTATTAGGCCTGAATCCAAATTGACAGTGGTTGAGTACGTTGTTGGAGGTGAGTGTAGGAATATATTTGTCTATGAATTAATTTTTCAAAGATTTTGGAGAAAAGGGGTAAGTTAGATATCGCCTGTAGTTATTCAGGTCTGTTTGATCGCCTCCTTTATGTATGGGGGTGACCCTCGCTATTTTGATTATTGATGGGAAGGTAGAGGATTCGATGGATTTGTTAAAGAGTGTTGCAGTAATTGGTGAGAAAACTTGAGAGGCTTTTTTGTACAGTGGACCCTCGGTTAACGAATACCCCGGAAATCGTGCAATTATGTAAGTATAATTTTGTAAGTTCTTGTGGAAGTGTAGTTTTGGGGGTCTGAAATAGACTAACCTACATGACATTATTTCTTAAGGACGTAAATTCGTTCGGTAATGGCACTTGAGCAGGCTTCTGCAATTAATTTTTTTCGTTAACCGAGGGTCCACTGTATATAAAAGGTGGTAAGTTACTTAGGTCACCTGCTTTGTTTTTTAATGTGTTGATTATAAGTGAAACTTCTATTGGGTTGGTCGGGGCTAGGAATAGTGTGTTCGGATAGGTGCCAGTGAGATAGTCATTAGGTGGAGTATTTGAACTTGGGATTTTGCTTGCCAGCTTTTTTCCTATGGTGGAGAAGAAATCATTGAGTTTGTTTGCTGTTTCAATAGGTGGGAGTAGGGGTTCATCTGGTTTTGTTAGCTTGATTGTTCTGTTTGTGGATATCTTTTTAGTTCCTAGAATTTCAGATAGGGTTTTCCAGGTCTTTTTTATATCACCTTTTAAGTTATGTAATCTGTTCTCATAGTACAATTTTTTACCTTCTTATCAGACTCGTTAGGTTTGATGAGTAACGTTTTGTTTGTTCTCTTGTTATTTGACCCATTCTGTACTGTTTTTCATATAGGTGCTTTATATTAATGGATTTGAGTATGCTGGGGGTTAGCCAGGGACTATTTAATCTTTTAGCTGTGATTTGTTTATTTTTTTAGGGCAATGCTTTTATAGAGGTATTGGATCTTTTAAGAAAATTATTAATACATATGGGAACAGAGCTACAAACGCACCACTTAACATAATGATAAACGGGTCCCCTATCGCAAAACTCACAGAGGGAAAATTCTTAGAATCCATCTTGACAGTGGCCTCAAATTTCAGACACATATACAACAAATTTCCAAGAAAGTCTCAAAGACCGTGGGAATACTATCCAAGATACGGTACTATGTTCCACAACCAGCTCTCCTTACCCTATATCACTATTCATTTACCCATACGTCACCTATGGAATCTGCGCATGGGGCTCTACATCAATAACTCATCTCAGACCACTAATAACACAACAAAAGGCAGCAGTTAGAATGATAACAAATTCACACTCCAGACAAACATATTCCCACCAATATTCAAAACCTAAACTTACTCACCATACAAGACATCCATACTTTTTACTGTGCCTATTACATACATAGAACACACTATGCAAATATTAACCCACCACTCAAACTTCTCCTTACCAATTTTAACAGGACACATGACCATAACACTAGACACAGATCACTCCTCGATGTTCCCCGTGTCCATCTAACACTATGTAAAAACTCAATGCATATAAAAGGCACGAAAATTTGGAATTCATTACCTGTCATTGCCAAAGAAACCCTGCCTGTACCCCAATTCAAAACGATGCTAAAAATCACCTTCTCACCCAAAGCTAAATGCTCAATATCAAACATTCTCAACAAAGTAAATAATCACTTAACCCCTTTTACTGTTTCGGACGTATATTTACGTCCCTTTCGAGCCAATGTTTCGGACGTATTTATACGCCTAAATTCTAGCGGCCTCAAATCAAGCAGGAAAGCTGGTAGGCCCACATGTGAGAGAATGGGTCTGTGTGGTCAGTGTGCGAGTATAAAAAAAAACCCAGCAAGCAGTACATAATGAGAAAAAAACTCCGACCGTTTTTTAATTAAAACGCCGTCTTTGAGGTGTGTTTTCATATAGTATTTATGGTTTTATTCTCTTTTTCATGGTCTCATTTGATAGAATGAGAAACATATTACAGGAATAGAGATGATTT
The DNA here is from genome assembly GCA_009830355.1 of Cherax destructor. Lineage (NCBI taxonomy): Eukaryota > Metazoa > Arthropoda > Malacostraca > Decapoda > Parastacidae > Cherax > Cherax destructor. The sequence goes on from WNWK01010123.1 coordinate 70,771, forward strand.
TGATTAGTTTCATGATGTAAACGATCTTGAAATTGAGCTCAAAGTAGCGGAAATGTTCGATTTTTGCCAATGTTCAAAAGTAAACAAATCACACCATGCGTCCAATACACATCACCTGGTGAGTCTAATATTCTTTCACAAGTGCACAGATATTATTTATGCAGTTTTTACAATAATGCAATAGTCTGCATAACAATAAATCTTCTATTTTTTGTATGAATAAAAAATCAAAATAGAAAGCAAGAGTAATGTAAGAGGGGCCTAAAGACATGACTAATGAACAGATAACATCTTATTTTAGTGCTAGGGATGTCTGCATTGTTTATTCGGACCCTTTTTGAAATTGACATTTTTTTTTTTTTGCAAAAAATTGGCAAAATTTGCCATTTTCTGACCACTTTATTGGGTAGTTGAAATCGGTAAATTGGGATTTTTTACTCAATCGATAGAACAAATGGAGTTCTAAAGAAAAAACTATGAGTTTTCGACTGTCCAATGGTTGGCCCCAAAAAAGCTAAAATCGCAAATCCCTGCGATATATCATTGACACGAACTTTAGGCGTAAGTGGTTTTTAACAAATTTCATACTTTTTGCATTACAAGGGGGAAAATTTCTTCATTTAAAGAAAAAAATTTTTTTTTTTCCAAAATTTTCCGACATAGAATGACAGTTTCAGAATGGGGCCTCCGACAGTCAAAAAGGGTTAAGTAAAACCGACTAATCACTTAAATGAAAAACCGTTTAAAAATACATACTAAGCTAACTTTTCCCAACATTTACATTATAAGACCCGTAAACTGTAACTGCAATGCAACTAATTGTTTTAAATTGTTATTCCCCCAAATTTGTTGCATTGCTGCAATTAAAATTATATGTTCAACTTATATTCAAACTTTATAACTTAGATACAATTTTACTTACAGTGGACCCCGGGTTGCCTGCTCAAAAAAAGGGCCCTTTTATGTGGATATTTTTAAAAACTTTTTAAAGGAGTTTTGGAGGCCTAAAAAAGGCAGTCTTTTACATTATTTCTTAAGGGGGAAAAAATTTTGGTAATGGCATTTTAAAAGATTCTGTTACGAAAAAAGGGGAACACCGGGGGGGCCCCTGTTTTTAAATTGTCAACCATAACTTTTTTCCATGTAGTCTAGAATAAAGTAGTCTTAAGAATGCCCCAATGCACAGCATATTGGGGCTTTTTGGATGTACATCTATTAAGAAAAATATCTTGTCTACCATGATCATTGTACCATGTCACAATAAAAAATTTTTATTATTAAGTCTATCTGGGACGTTGTCTTTTGTTTCCAGTCAGTGTTTTCATACTTTATAAATTATTTAATGCTCATTATTTTGAAGGTAACTTTTGTAGTCTCTA
>WNWK01010124.1:0-72130 GCA_009830355.1 Cherax destructor
TTCTATTGGGGACTACACCTCTCCTGACAGTATGTCGATCCAACTTCACATTGCTCCAGTACATATATATAGTATATAGTGGTTGTCTTGCATATATATATATATATATATATATATATATATATATATATATATATATATATATATATATATATATATATATATATATATATATATATATATATATATATATGTGTTTTCATTAACATCAGCCTTTTCCCACCAAGGCAGGGGGCCCCGAAAAGAAAAACTTTCATCATCATTCAATCCGTCACTGTCATGCCAGAGACGCTACACTACGGTTATAAAACTGCAACATTAACACCCTCCTTCAGAGTGCAGACACTGTACTTCCCATCTCCAGGACTCAAGTCCGGCCTGCCAATTTCCTGAATCCCTCCATAAATGTTACCTTGCTCACACTCCAACAGCATGTCAATTCCTAAAACCCATTTGTCTCCACTCCTATCTAAAACGTTCACGCATGCTTGCTGGAAGTCCAAGCCTCTCGCACTCAAAACCTCCTTTACCCCCTCTCTCCAACGTTTCTTAGGCCGATTTCTATCTCCCCTTCCCTCCACTACAGATTTATAAGCTCTCCAAATCATTCTATTTCATTCCATCCTCTCTAAATGTCCGAACCACCTCAACAACCCCTCCTAAGCCCCCTGGCTTATAGTTTTGGTAATCCCGCACCTAATCCTAATTTACAAACTACGGATTCTCTGCATTATATTCACACCACACATTGCCCTCAGACACGCCATCTCAACTGCCTCCAGCCTTCTTCTTGTTGCAACATTCGCCACCAATCTCCACACCCATTTAAGAGCATTGGTATAACTATACTCTCATTTATTCCCTCTGATTGTGTGGTTCAGTGGTCTAAGGCGTCATGTGTTTTCGCTCACCATGAGGCGGGCCAAAGCAGGATGGGTTCGGCCCTGGCTATGCAGTGTTGTTATTGATCAATACCACTCGTTCGTGGTTACAATAACATAATATACTGCTTGTTGAGCTAGTACACCAAACAGGGAGTAGAATGATTAACTTAGAGGCGTCCACACCACCATATGTCCTTGGGTAGAAGTACAACATCCAGTTCTACTGGATGCGTTACTCTTAAGGATTGTGTGGTTCAGTGGTCTAAGGTGTCATGTGTTTTTGCTCACCATGAGGCGGGCCAAAGCAACATGGGTTCGGCCCTGGCTAGTAGTTTTATGTAATATATTATATATAATATATATATATATATATATATATATATATATATATATATATATATATATATAATTATATATATATATATATATATATATGTGTGTGTGTGTGTGTATGCTATTCATCTTTATTTATTTATTTATGATGGTCCTCCTTTCCCCTCTCCTCCCTCTGCTTTCCTGTTCTCTCCCTCCACACCCGGTCCCTCACCCACCAGGTCTCTATTCATCTCTCCCTCGCCAAGTGCATTGTTCTTAGAAGCGACCTTCGTCAAGCTGTGATATTGTAACCACAATAGCCTAAGGTTAGGTTATGTCCTCTGGGTGTTGAGCGCAAATGTCACACTATCTGTCTGGCTAGCATGATGCTTCCTTCTCCACTCATGACGTAACAGCTTCTCAAACTAGCCTCTATTGAGTTCACGCTCTCTAGCTTTGTGACAACTTTCGTGCCTGCACTACATTGCTGTCCAGGTCGTTTCACTTTTGACCTCTTAAGTGAGCAAGATAAACATTCTCTATCATTCCCATAACTAGTCTCTTCTCACCTCTTTGTACTCACCCATGGGTTACAGCGGATGAGTCATAGCTCATAGCCCCGCCTCTTAGCTAGTCACTACTAGGTCCACTCTCTCTCGGCTGAAATAGTTGTAATGTACTTATTCTTGAAGCTATGTATGGATCCTGCCACTACTACTTTCACCAAATTGTTCCTTCTTGACAACTATGACTCAACTGAGTTTTCAACTTCAAGTTGTGTCTCCGTGTTCCTGTGTCCCATCTCTGAAACATTCTGGCCCTGTCTACCTTCTCATAAGAACATAAAAATGAGTACTGTAGGATGCCTACTGGCCCATGCTAAGCAAGTCCAAGTCACACCTGCTCAAGACAGAAGGAGCACTGCAGCAGGCCTACTAGCCCAAGCTGGTCAAGTCCAATTCACAGCCATCCAAACCCACTCATGTATTTGTCCAATCGATTTTAAAACTACGCAACATTTTAGCTTCAATGACATTAACTGGGAGTTTGCTCTACTAATCTACAACTCTGTTACGAAACCAGTGCTTTCCTTTTTTTTTTTTATTAACACATCGGCCGATTCCCACCAAGGCAGGGTGGCCCGAAAAAATTTCATCATCATTCACTCCATCACAGTCTTGCCAGAGGGGTGCTTTACACTACAGTTATAAAACTGCAACAGTAACACCCTCCTTCAGAGTGCAGACACTGTACTTCCCATCTCCAGGACTCAAGTCCGGCCTGCCGGTTTCCCTGAATCCTTCATAAATGTTACTTTGCTCACACTCCAACAGCACGTCATATTAAAACCATTTGTCTCCATTCACTCCTATCAAATACGCTCACACATGCTTGCTGGAAGTCCAAGCCCTCGTACACAAAACCTCCTTTACCCCTTTCTCCAGCCTTTCCTAGGCCGACCCCTACCCGCCTTCCCTCCACTACAGATTTATACACTCTCGAAATCATTCTGTCTCGTTCCATTCTCTCTACATGTCCGAACCACCTCAACAACCCCTACTCAGCCCCTGGATAATAGTTTTGGTAATCCCCTCCTCCTAATTTCCAAACCCCGAATTCTCTGCATTATATTCACACCACACATTGACCTCAGCCATGACATCTCCACTGCCTCCAGCCTTCTCCTCGTTGCAACATTCATCACCCATGCTTCACATCCATATAAGAGTGTTGGTATAACTATACTCTATACATTCCCATTTTACTTCCATGGACAAAGTTCTTTGTCTCCACAGACTCCAAAGTGCTCCACTCACCCTTTTCCCCTCATCAATTCTATGATTCACCTCATCCTTCATAGACCTATCTGCTCACATGTCCACTCCCAAATATATGAATACATTCACCTCCTCCATACTCTCTCCTCCAATCTGATATCCAATGTTTCGTCACCTATTCTTTTTGTTATCCTCATCACCTTACTCTTTCCTATATTCACTTTCAATTTTCTTCTTTTACACACCCTACCAAATTCATCCACAAACCTCTGCAACTTCTCTTCAGAATCTCCCAAAAGCACAGTGTCATCAGCAAAAAGCAACTGTGACACCTTTACCTTTGATATACCTTTGAAGAGTTTCGAGAGTATCTACTCTTGAGCCCGGCCATGGGCCAGGCTGTCTGGTGCTGCCTGGTCAACCAGGCTGTTGCTGCTGGAGGCCCGCTGCCCCACATATCCATCACAGCCTGGTTGATCTGGCACCTGGTGAAGATATTTGTCCAGTTTCCTCTTGAAGGCTTCTACACTGGTTCCAGCCGTGTTTCGGATATCTTCTGGTAAGATGTTGAATAGTCTCGGACCCTGGATGTTAATACAGTGCTCCTAACTGGGTTTATTTTACACTTTCTCCCATATCTCTACTCCAGTATGTTGTTATGGCAGTGTGCAGATTTGGGACCAGGCCCTCAAGTACTTTCCATGTATATATTATCATGTATCTCTCTCTCCTCCGCTCCAATGAGTACATGTTCAAGACTTGAAGGCGTTCCCAATAATTTAGATGTTTCAATGGCTCAATGTGAGCCGTAAACGATCTCTGGATTTGTTCCAGCTCTGCTATTTATCCTGCCCTGAACGGGGCCGTCAGCACTGAGCAGTATTCTAAGTGGGGAGCACTAGCGATTTGAATAGTGTCACCATCGGCATTATTTCCCTTGTTTTGAAAGTTCTCAATACCCACCCCGTCATCTTCCTGGCTGTTGAGATCTTTGTCTTGTTATGGTCTTTAAACGACAGATCAGCAGACATAATTATTCCCAAGTCCTTTACGTGTTCCTTTCGTTCTATGTGGTGACCCTCTTGCGTTTTGTATATAGTGTTCCTTTTGAGTTCTTCATTTTTCCATACCTAAGCAGCTGAAACTTATCACCATTGAACGTCATGTTGTTCTCCACTGCCCATTGGAAGACCCTGCTTATGTCCTCCTGTAATTTTTCAGTGTCCTCTACCGTAGTGACTTTCATGCTTATTTTAGTGTCATCTGCAAATGAGGATACAAAAGTGTGCTGGTGTTTTTATCTATGTCTGCTATGAGGATGAGAAACAGCAGAGGTGCCAGGACAGTGCCTTGGGGCACTGAGCTTTTGACCTCGCTGATGCTGGATCTTGCCCTGTTCACTACTACTTTTTGTGTTCTGTGTGTTAGGAACTCAAAAATCCATCTGCCTACCTTCCCGTAATGCCCATGGCCCTCATTTTGTGCGCTATCACTCCATGATCGCATTTGTCAAACGCCTTTGCAAAATCTGTGTAAATCACATCTGCGTTTTGGTCGTCCTCCAATGCCTCCGTAATTCTGTCATAATGGTTCAGCAGCTGTGACAGGCATGATCGACCCGCTCTAAAGCCATGCTGGTTCGGGTTATGTTGGTTGTGCTGGTCCATGAACTTTGTAATCTGCCGTCTCATCACTCTTTCAAAGATTTTTATGATGTGAGAAGTGAGGGCTACTGGTCTGTAATTTTTAGCTAGTGCTCTACTACCTCCCTTATGCAAAGGAGCTATGTCTGCACTCTTTAAGGCCTCTGGAATTTCACCTAGATCTAAGCTCTTTCTCCACAGAATACTAAGGGCTCTTGCTAATGGTACTTTGCACTGCTTTATAAATAAAGCATTCCATGAATCTGGTCCAGGTGCTGAGTGAGTGGGCATGTTGGCATTTCTTTTTCGAAATCTATGGGATTTGTACTAATGTCGGTTAGGTGGTCTGCGCAGCCTTCTGCTGGAGTGAAAAATATTTCTGCATTTTCTACCTTGCTGTCATTTAGTGGGTTGCTGAACACTGACTCATACTGTTCTTTTAGAATTTCACTCATTTCCTGTTCATCGTCCGTATACGAATCTCCTCTCAATAATGGTCCAATTCTACAGGTAGTTCTTAGCTTGGATTTTGCATAGGAGTAGAAATATTTTGGGTTTCTTGCAATATCCTGTATGGCTCTTTGTTCCCTTTGTACTTCTTCTGTCAAGTATGACATCTTAAGTTTGTGCTCTAATTCCGTGATCTCTCGGTTAAGGCTATCTCTCCTCTGTTGCAACATAACTGTGTTTTTCAGCAATTCAGTAACCCGTTTTCTTCTCCTGTACCATCTCCTACGCTCTCTCTCTATATCTGATCTTCTTCGGGTTTCCTCAATGGTACGTGTTTCATACATACCTTGTATGCTTCTGTATTCAGCTTCTCTAGGCACTGGTGGGGATTTAGGGTGCTCATGTCTGATTCCCATGATATGTCTGATAGCTCTTGGTTTATTTTTTCCCAGTCAATTCTATGGTTATTAAAATTAAACTTACTGAACATTCCGTCTCGAACATTAGTGTCGCAGTTCCCTAACCCTGAGTTAATACTAGTTTGAACTTCTATGATGTTATGATCAGAGTATATTGTTTTTGTAACTGTTATGTCTCTGATTAATTCCTCGTTGTTTGTGAATATCAAATCCAGGGTATTTTCATTTCTAGTGGGATCAATTATCTGTTGGTTTAGTGAGTACTTTTCACAAAGCCTCATTAGTTCCCTGGTATGTGCCTGTTGAGCCAGGGTGCTTCCAGGAGTTATTTCTGGTATAACATTATGGTGCCTCATCTTCCATTTTACATGAGGGAGATTAAAATCTCCAAGGATTAAAATGTTTGGGGTGGGATTCTCTAGCCTATCCAGATAGCTATCTATCTTCTTTAACTGCTCTGTGAATTCCTCCGCAGTTGCTGATGGTGGTTTGTATACTAGGATAATTACTAGATTCTTATTTTCCACTTTAATGCCGAGGATTTCTACTATATCATTCGTAGCGTTCAAAACTTCTGTGCAACAGAGAGTATCTTTTATATAGAGTCCTACTCCTCCCTGTGACCTATTAATTCTATCACATCTATACATGTTATAGTTTTCTATCTGAATCTCTCCGTCCAAAACATCCCTTGTATGTGTTTCTGTAAATGCTCCAAACATGGCATTTGCTTCTGATAGGAGTCCACTAACATAACTAACTTTGTCATTTTTATTTGATTTCAGACCCTGAATATTTGCAAATATGAAGCAGGAGTTACCATTCTTTATCTTTTAACCCCACACCTCTTGCCAAGACCCTCGCATTCACTTCTCTTACAACCCCATCTATAAATATATTGAACAACCACGGTGACATCACACATCCTTGTCTAAGGCCCACTTTTACTGGGAAATAGTCCCCCTCCCTCCTACACACTCTAACCTGAGCCTCACTATCCTCATAAAAACTCTTCACTGCTTTCATTAACCTACCTCCTATTCCATACACCTGCAACATCTGCCACATTGCCCCCCTATCCACCCTATCATACGCCTTTTCCAAATCCATAAATGCCACAAAAACCTCTTTACCCTTATCCAAATACTGTTCACCTATATGTTTCACTGTAAACACTTGGTCTACACACCCCCTATCTTTCCTAAAGCCCCCTTGTTCATCTGTTATCCTGCTTTCTGTCTTACTCTTAATTCTTTCAATAATAACTCTACCATACACTCTACCAGGTACACTCAACAGACTTATTCCCCTATGCTTTCCTATCCTTTCTAAATCTAAATTTTTCTAACTTGAACCCATTGCTGCGAGTCCTGACTTCGTTAGATATTTTTAGTACGTTATTTACATCCCCTTTATTTATTTCTGTTTTCCATTTATTCACTTCAGTCATATCTTTCTTAATTCTACGCCTATCTAGAGACTTCAGATTCAGGGCTCTCAGTAGGAAATATTTCTGGAGATAAATGGTATTAAATACCGCCACCACACATCAGCTAGGCTGCACCACCACCACACATCAGCTAGGCTGCACCACCACCATACATCAGCTAGGCTGCACCACCACCATACATCAGCTAGGCTGCACCACCACCACACATCAGCTAGGCTGCACCACCACCATACATCAGCTAGGCTGCACCACCACCACACATCAGCTAGGCTGCACCACCACCATACATCAGCTAGGCTGCACCACCACCATACATCAGCTAGGCTGCACCACCACCACACATCAGCTAGGCTGCACCACCACCATACATCAGCTAGGCTGCACCACCACCATACATCAGCTAGGCTGCACCACCACCATACATCAGCTAGGCTGCACCACCACCATACATCAGCTAGGCTGCACCACCACCTTACATCAGCTAGGCTCCACCACCACCATACATCAGCTAGGCTGCACCACCACCATACATCAGCTAGGCTGCACCACCACCACACATCAGCTAGGCTGCACCACCACCATACATCAGCTAGGATGCACCACCACCATACATCAGCTAGGCTGCACCACCACCATACATCAGCTAGGCTGCACCATCACCATACATCAGCTAGGCTGCACCACCACCATACATCAGCTTGGCTGAACCACCACCACACATCAGCTAGGCTGCACCACCACCACACATCAGCTGGGCTGCACCACCACCATACATCAGCTAGGCTGCACCACCACCATACATCAGCTAGGCTGCACCACCACCATACATCAGCTAGGCTGCACCACCACCACACATCAGCTAGGCTGCACCACCACCACACATCAGCTTGGCTGAACCACCACCACACATCAGCTAGGCTGCACCACCACCACACATTAGCTAGGCTGCACTACCATCACACATCAGCTAGGCTGCACCACCACCACACATCAGCTAGGCTCTAGGCTGCACCACCACCACACATCAGGTAGGTTGCACCACCACCACACATCAGCTAGGCTGCACCACCACCATACATCAGCTAGGCTGCACCACCACCACACATCAGCTAGGCTGCACCACCACCACACATCAGCTAGGCTCTAGGCTGCACCACCACCACACATCAGGTAGGTTGCACCACCACCACACATCAGCTAGGCTGCACCACCACCACACATCAGCTTGGCTGCACCACCACCACACATTAGGTAGGTTGCACCACCACCACACATCAGCTAGTGTTCACCACCACCACACATCAGCTAGGCTGCATCACCATCACTGATCAGCTAGGCTGCACCACCACCACACATCAGCTGGGCTGCACCACCACCACACATCAGCTAGTGTTCACCACCACCACACATCAGCTAGGCTCACCACCACCACACATCAGCTAGGCTCACCACCACCACACATCAGCTAGGCTACACCACCACCACACATCAGCTAGGCTGCACCACCACACACATCAGCTAGGCTGCACACCACCACACATCAGCTAGGCTGCACCACCACCACACATCAGCTAGGCTGCACCACCACCACACATCAGCTAGGCTGCACCACCACCACACATCAGCTAGGCTGCACCACCACCACACATCAGCTAGGCTGCACCACCACCACACATCAGCTAGGCTCTAGGCTGCACCACCACCACACATCAGGTAGGTTGCACCACCACCACACATCAGCTAGGCTGCACCACCACCACACATCAGCTTGGCTGCACCACCACCACACATTAGGTAGGTTGCACCACCACCACACATCAGCTAGTGTTCACCACCACCACACATCAGCTAGGCTGCATCACCATCACTGATCAGCTAGGCTGCACCACCACCACACATCAGCTGGGCTGCACCACCACCACACATCAGCTAGTGTTCACCACCACCACACATCAGCTAGGCTACACCACCACCACACATCAGCTAGGCTACACCACCACCACACATCAGCTAGGCTACACCACCACCACACATCAGCTAGGCTACACCACCACACATCAGCTAGGCTACACCACCACCACACATCAGCTAGGCTCACCACCACCACACATCAGCTAGGCTACGCCACCACCACACATCAGCTAGGCTCACCACCACCACACATCAGCTAGGCTACACCACCACCACACATCAGCTAGGCTACACCACCACACATCAGCTAGGCTACACCACCACCACACATCAGCTAGGCTACACCACCACACATCAGCTAGGCTACACCACCACCACACATCAGCTAGGCTACGCCACCACCACACATCTGCTATGCTACACCACCACCACACATCAGCTAGGCTACACCACCACACATCAGCTAGGCTACGCCACCACCACACATCAGCTGGCTGCTCACCACAACAGTTGCTAGTCTACCTTCACTCACTGCTCTATCTACCTGTAACTCACTGCTCCATATACCTGTCACTCACTGCTCCATCTACCTGTCACTCTCTGCTTCCTCTACCTGTCACTCACTGCTTCATCTGTCACTCACTGTTCCATCTACTTGCCACTCACTGCTCCATCTACCTGTCACTTACTGCTCCATCTACCTGTCACTCTCTGCTTCATCTACCTGTCACTCACTGCTTCATCTGTCACCGCTCCATCTACTTGTCTCTCACTGCTCCATCTGCCTGTCACTTACTGCTCCATATACCTGTCACTCACTGCTCCATCTACCTGTCACTTACTGCTCCATCTACCTGTCACTCACTGTTCCATCTACCTGTCACTCACTGCTCCATCTACCTGTTGTTACAAAATGATGCGATATCTATTAGAAATAGACATCTCCAGTGAACACTAGAAAGGATAGCTCTTCTAGCATCCACCCTGTTACTGGGCTTTTGCAACAAAGTCAGTATCCTGGTCCAGTTATCCGACATAAAAACATAAGAAAGGAGGAACACTGCAGCAGGCCTCTTGGCCCATACTAGGCAGGTCCTTCACAATCCATCCCACTAACAGAATATTTGTTCAACCCAATTTTCAATGCTACCCAAGAAATAAGCTTTGATAATTCTATTTACTCATGTGTGAGTCCCACTCAAATCCAACCCCTCTCACTCATGAATTTATCCAACCTAAATTTGAAACTACCCAAGGTCCTAGCTTCAATAACCCTACTAGTCAGACTGTTCCACTCATCAACTACCCTATTTCCAAACCAATACTTTCCTATATCCTTTCTAAATCTAAACTTATCTAACTTGAATCCATTATTGCGGGTTCTCTCTTGGAGAGATATTCTCAAGACCTTATTTATATCCCCTTTGTTAATACCCATTTTCCACTTGTATACCTTGATCATGTCTCCCCTCATTCTACGCCTTACAAGTGAATGTAATTTAAGGGTCTTCAATCTTTCTTCATACGGAAGATTTCTAATGCTATGTATTAATTTAGTCATTCTACCCTGAATGTTTTCTAACGAATTTATGTCCATTCTGTAATATGGACCCCAGAACTGAGCTGCGTAATCTAGGTGAGGCCTTACTAATGATGTATAAAGCTGTAATATAACCTCTGGACTTCTGTTGCTTACACTTCTTGATATAAATCCCAGTAATCTATTTGCCTTATTATGTACGCTTATGCACTGCTCTCTTGGTTTAATGTTGCTGCTTACCATAACCCCCAAGTCCTTTTCGCAATCTGAATGGCTAAGTTCTACATTATTTAACTTATAAGTGCTAGGGGTTATGGACACTGCCTAGCTTCAGAACCTTGCATTTATCCACATTGAATTGCATCTGCCACTTTTCTGACCATAAATTAAGTTTGTCTAAATCCTCCTGAAGTTCCCTGACATCTACGTTTGAATCAATTATCCTACCTATCTTCGTGTCGTCGGCGAATTTGCTCATATCACTAGTAATTTCCTCGCCAAGGTCATTGATATATATTATAAACAACAACAGGCCTAAGACTGATCCCTGTGGAACGCCACTTCTTACAGATCCCCATTCGGATTTACCCCATTTATACACACTCTCTGCTTCCTATTGGTGAGCCATGACTCGATCCATGACAGCACTTTTTCCCTAATGCCACGAGCTCCCACTTTCCTTAACAGTCTCTGGTGCGGTACCCTATCAAAAGCCTTACTAAAATCTAAATAAACAATATCAAATTCCTTATCATGATCAACAGCCTCAAAAGCTTTTCCGAAGAAAGTTAATAAATTAGATAGGCAGGAACGGCCCCTCGTGAATCCATGCTGAGTATCATTAATCAAATTATGTTTATCCAGATGGCTTCTTATAATATCAGCTATAATGGACTCTAGTAATTTACCTACAATTGAGGTCAGGCTTATTGGGCGGTAATTTGACGGTAGTGACTTGTCCCCTGCTTTAAAAATAGGAATTGCATTAGCCATCTTCCACATATCAGACACTACACCTATTTGAAGAGATAAGTTAAAAATGTTAGTTAATGGTTCACAGAGTTCCATTTTGCATTCCTTAAGAACCCTTGCAAAAAGTTCATCAGGACCCGGCGATTTATTTTGTTTCAGTCGGTCTACTTGTTTCATAACCATTTCGCTAGTGACTGTGATATTACATAATTATCTTCTTCAGGGCCACTATAAAAATTAATTACTGGGATATTATTAGTGTCTTCCTGTGTGAAAACCGAGAGAAAATAACTATTAAAAATAGAGCACATATCATTCTCCTTGTCACTAAGATGCCCAGAGTTATTTTTAAGGGGACCTATCTTATGTCTAACTTTTGTTCTATAAACCTGGAAAAACTTTTTGGGTTGGTTTTGAATCCTAGCAACTTTAATTTCATAGTCCTGTTTAACTTTTCTTATCCTCTTTTTAACGTCCCTCTTAATGTCAGTATACTGATTTAAAAGGTGACCCTCACCTCTTTTTATGCACCTATAAATTCCTTTCTTCTGCCCTAAAAGATATTTGAGCCTATTATTCATCCATTTTGGGTCATTTCTACTTGATCTAATTTCTTTATACGGGATAAATGTTCTTTGGACAGCCTGTATAGTGTTAAGAAAACTGTCATATTGATAGCTCTCTTCGTTACCCCAGTCCACAGATGATAAGTGTTCTCTAATCCAATTGTAATCTGCTACGTGAAAATCTGGGACCGTTACTGAGTTATCCCTGCTATTGTACATCCATTCAATGTTAAAGGTAATTGATTTGTGGTCGCTTGTGCCGAGTTCCTCTGTAATTTCTAAATTAATAACTAAGGACTACTTGTCGTGTGGGTATTGAGAAAGGTAAATATGGGTATGAAGTAAACTCACGGATGGATGGTGGAGTAGATATATTACGTGAGAGAGGAATGGTAACCCAGCACCTCCTGTCCAGTTGTAGGTCTATGGTGTAGTGAGGCCGACGCCTCCCTTTGGGCATACACACGCCCACAAGCGTCTGACGTCACTACGCGATAGACCTACAACTGGACAGGAGGTGCTGGGTTACTATTCCTCTCTCACGTAATATATCTACTCCACCATCCATCCGTGAGTTTACTTCATACCCATATTTACCTCTCTCAATACCCACACGACACCAGAACCAAGTCAAGTAGGTTATTTCCCCTTGTAGGTTCTGTCACAAACTGCTTCAAAAAACAATCCTGAACTACTTCTAAAAAGTCGTTAGATTCTAAATTCCCTGTCAAGAAATTCCAATCAATTTGACTAAAGTTAAAGTCCCCTAGAATTACTACGTTATCGTGCCTTGTGGCCATACCAATTTCCTCCCAAAGTAGTCTCCCTTGTTCCCTATCTAAGTTTGGAGGACGATATATCACGCCTAAAATCAATTTTTCACACCCCTCTGAAAATTCTATCCAGACAGACTCTGTATGTATTATTTCAGATTTATACCCGTTTTTATGCAGCAATTTATATGTTCATGGACATAGAGTGCCACCCCACCCCCCTTCCCGATACTTCTGTCTACTTGGAACAATTTAAAACCCTGGATGTGACATTCAGCTGGCATATCCCGATTTTTCATATGAAACCATGTCTCAGTTATTGCAAAAACATCAATATTACCCGCAATAGCAACTAATCTCAACTCGTCCGTCTTATTCCTAGCACTACGACTATTGGTGTTTTTTCATATGAAACCATGTCTCAGTTATTGCAAAAACATCAATATTACCCGCACTAGCAACTAATCTCAACTCGTCCGTCTTATTCCTAGCACTACGACTATTGGTGTAATATACATTTAAAGACCCTCCTTTCTCTTTACCCTTCCTGCTCATTTCTGTTTTTCCACTATACCTATTACTGTCCTTGTCACCAAGTGCCACTGGCTTTCCAGTATCCACCTTATTCTGCCTATTACTAGTTCCCCTAGAACTCATAATTACTACACTGTGATTTAACTGTTTTTCCCCCAAAACCCATACCACTAACTTTTTCTAGTTTAAAGCTCTAACCGATCCCTCCACCGCAGTTGCCAGTGCCCCCACCCCAGACCTAGATAAGTGAACCCCATCCCTGGCATACATGTCATTTCTACCATAGAAGAGGTCCCAGTTGTCAATGAATGTTACCGCATTTTCCTTACAGTATTTGTCCAGCCGGCAATTGACACCAATTGCCCTGGACAGCCATTCATTTCCAACTCCTCTCCTTGGCAAAATACCCTTCTTCCTAATTATGTCTATTGCTGACCTATACCTGGTAGTCAGGTCCTCACTCCTACGTCTGCCAACATCGTTGCCTCCAGCACTGAGACAGATAATAGGATTGCTCCCATTACCTCTCATGATGTCGTCCAGACGGCTAACAATATCCTCCATCCCAGCCCCAGGAAAACAAACCCTTTGTCTCCTACTTCTGTCTTTCAAGCAGAAGGCCCTATCCATATACCTAATCTGACTATCCCCAACAAGAACAATGTTCTTACCTTCCTTTGTGTCGTTCGTGGTGATCCCATTGGATCCCAACATTGGATCCCAACTGAGAGGATACTAACCAAAGAAATATATTTAAAATGTTTATTATCAAAGTTAGAAAATCTAAAGTAACAAAGGAAATCAAATTAAATATGAATATACTGAAAATATTACTTAGGAGGTTAGCTCCTACACTTCTCTCATATAAAATATTATTGTGCTGAAGGCACATATATCTTAATGGCTCTTATGTACCATCTGGTACAATGTTAACAATTAACAGTAATATTCATATATACAAATAAGAGTGTGGGTGTATGAGTGTGCTCCAGGTAACTCGTTATGACTCTTAATACTCGACTCAACCAGTGACCGACTGAACGTCTTCTCATAAGCTAGCTTCTCTAACAAACTGACAATCAGAACAGCTTGATTGAACAGTAAAATGACCAATTCGCAGAACAGCAATATAACAAGCAACAGCAACACAGCGTCAGGAACAAGGAGATAGAAAATCGACCCTAACTGGGGACCATCAGCAGATCCTCCAAAATAGTCACAAAACTCCCTTATTACTGAAACTAGGTTCAGCATAAAAATCCCCGACTGTGACGGTGCACAGATGCCTTAGCGAATTAGGTCAAGAGCTATAGCTAGAAACCTGAGTTATCTCAGAGTGTCAATGTGACACACAACCCAGTAAAACGTCGAAAATCGCTAGGTCTAGGCTATTCTCTGTGAATAGAGTTACATAGAGTCCAGAGAAGTATGTTTCGTCTCACCACTGAATACATACTCTACCAAACAGAGTCTAAATAACGAGAAAACAAGCAGAGACAAGAGCGAAGTGTTGTCTCCTCGAGAGTCAGCAGCGCAGAGCGAGGAAGGGTGAGGCAGTCTCCAACTCAGGTGGGATCACGCCTCCGACTGACTACCAGCAACTAGACGCCGGCAGTATAACAAGCGAAGTGTTGTAAGCGGTAGTTTGCCAACTCCAGGGCAGCTACAACACACTTGAGCACAATATGTAATGTTACATCCTACCTAATAAAATAGCTAAGTCAAATAATAATATAAAGCAAGATATTAACGATTTAGCTATTATCGAAAATATCAGCAATATAAAATTATAAGAAATGGAAATATACATCAAATTTATATATGTACATTGTGGCCCATTCTGGGGTCGCAATACCTGTCATTCAATGCTCCATCTAGCTGTCACTCAATGCTCCATCTACCTGTCACTCACTGCTCCTCGAGTAATTTCTTTGTCTCTTGCACAATTACCGTGTGACGTCCATTACTTTTCCTTGGCTTCCTTTTTATCCATGTTTTTGTTATTACTTTTACTCTCTGCATGGAACCAAGATGTGTTAAATCATGCTCTATGTTTACGCTGCTAATTGAATTCATTTTTTTCATAAACTGAACAGTATGGTTAAACCCCTTTCTGGAAAACGTTATATTCCTGGAAAACAGGACAGCACCTATATCCTATTTGTGCTGGTTAGCCGACTGCTTCTAGGAAAAGACACAAGCTAGGAAGCACTGGGACATGTCACAACAGTACCACTCCATCCCATTAGAATCAGGGAGCCTTAGTCCATGTGGAAAGCATGCCATTTGTTACCCCAAGGAGATGGTTCCTGAATCATCAAAACAAGTATAAATGCCGAGCACTGCCACCATTCTCTTGCACACCATTAGTCAGGCGATGCAGAGGACATGCTGGATATGAAGTTGCCAGCTGGAGTCTGAGGTTGATTGGGTTGGTTAACCGCCGATGAAGAATACATGAATCTCTAGGAAATGGAATTAAAGTTAACTCTCACTATGCATACACAGAGTCATACACCTGCTGATATATACCAGTAAATAAACCATACCACGGATGGGGTTAGAACCCGCGATCAGAGAGTCCCAAAACTCCAGAGTTTAGAGACTCTCTGACCGCGGGTTCTAACCCCAACCGTAGTATGGTTTGTTTGCAATCGTGTCATTACGATTTCGTGAGACCAGTAAATAGCACCTCTGAGGAATTCAAGGAGCTCCATACGTTAAATTAAATGAAATTGTGTAATAAAGAGTCCTCAACAAAACTGTCCCACTAAATAAATGTGTAAATGGTATACATATAATTTTTTTTGTATAGATCGTCTAATAAATTATTTTTTCGAGAAATTGGAAGGAAAAATCTAGGTGCGCAAATACCAGGAACTTCATTTTAGTTTGGAGTGTCAACACCTCCGCCTCACGTACACCAAACATCCATGGTACCATCTTATTGCTTCTGCCTCCATGGTGGAGAAACATGCAGAGGAGAAGAATAAAGATTGGCGAAAACGGACGGATTGAAGAAAGAAGAAAGAATTGAGAGGGATGGGAAAAAAATGCTTGATGGAGATATGTATACACAATAACTGAAACTGCATCAATAAGTTTATTAGTTATCAATAAGTTTATTAGTTACCAGACTTTTTGTATTTTGGTCTTTTCTCCAACTTTTGTTTTCCTTTCGCTCTTAACTCGAAAAAAACTCATCAGAAAGGCTTATAATTTTCAGTGTTTGGGTACGATAACCAGGCGCAGTTCTTGGAACTTGTTACGCAGTGTGCTGCAGTAAAAATATATATATAAAAAATAATGCTTTATAGCTCCGGTATTATTCTGAATCTGGACGCGTTTTATTCCTGTCAGTCAGGCAGAGTGGCCAGGACAGGAGCAGATGAGGTGTGTTTAATGCAGTAGGTTACGCACAGCATAGGAAGCATGATGTAGTGGTGTATGTGGTGTTGTGTAGGTTTTTAGTGTATACCATAGGTGTTTTTGCCTGCTGGTAACTAGTCTACCAGGCAGAAGTGAAGGGGGGGGGGGTGTCATGGAGACTCCGTTTATAAATGTATATAAAATTTCGTGTCACTAGTAGCAGTGTGCTAGTGAGCTAATGTGAACTGGAGTTAAGGTGATTTTGTAGTAGAGTGTAAGTTGTATATAAGTTACTTATTATATTATATATATTTTTATATTAGGTGAGTTTTCCTTGTCCTTCCATATACTAATTATTTGCACTCATGCTTCATAATTTGTATGAGTACATGCTGGCTGAGAGTTGCTGTGTGTTTTCAGTGTAATTTAAATGCCCCTAGACAGTAGACTGAGCAGCCATTTAGGAGCCAGAACCTTTTTAATTAAGTTACAATATTGAAGTCGTAACAGAACTATTGTATGTGCACGTGTCTGTAACCAAAGTTGTTGAACCAGTTCCCAATATAATAATAACAATAATAATAATAATAATATAAATAATCGTCATTTATACAAAGTACATAATATGAGTGATACATTATTGACATACTATGTAGAAAACTAATGGTTGTGCAAATTATTCCAGGCAGCCTTAAAACTAATTTATAACTGCTGGATGATTAAGTTTATTTACAAACATGCTAAAGTTTGCAACCTTTGACATTAACTCATTCACTTTGATTTATGCTTATGATATATTTTGAGTGTTTTAAAAAATTGTAATAATTATTGTAGAGTGTCATGTGGATGGTGCGACACAAGTATGTACACTTAGGAGGTCCTCAGTGGAAAAGTTTTGGTCAACGGACTTCGGTTACTCTAAAAGTATCGGTTATTACACATGTTCATCAGATAACAAATGCAAATATTAATCCACATTTCAGTATTATTGCACAGGACATACAGTAATCTGAACATTTGAAAGCATATCATCTTTGGCAAAACTTAAACCAATCACTGTACTTATTCTTTGCATAGTTTATTATAAGTAAGAACTTAAAAATACATACAAGTTACTTGGCATTTCATAAAATATCAGAATACAAAAATATAATTGTGTAGTTTAACAGTGACTGGAATCACTTACTTAAATTACAATCAAGTATAACGATAAAGTTTGTATTCTGTGGGAACTATTTCAGCTGCTGTTTCAAAGAAGAGACTGCAGCCTCTTTTACAATATATGTGAATTGAAAGAAAAAGTTGAAAGAAGAACAGGGACAGGATTGAATGAAAACTTTCAGGATTTGTTTATCACAGTTTATCAGGTTCACATTAAGGTTAGGAGGCGGTTTTTAACACTAGCTTTGAAGCAGTTGACAGTTAAGGAACCTTTGGAATCCTCAGCCAGAGAATTACAGATTTCAGAGCCTTTGATGATGCTCACTGTATTTAACTCAGGTTGAGTCAAACATCAGGATACCAAAGAGATTGTTGAGTCGTGTGTTATGCCTATGAGCTATGGGGCAGCTATCCAAAACGATTCAGAGCAATGTTTATATTTAAATTAACTCAAGTCTGACCTACTGGTTTCTCTGAATCCCTTCATAAATGTTACCTTGCTTACACTCCAACAGCACGTAAAGTCCAAAAAACCATTTGTCTCCATTCACTCCTATCTAACATGCTTATGTACATAGAATGCACAGTAGTATGAGTAAATATTACTTATACTGAGTAAGTTTAAACTTTTAAAGGAAGGGGAAACGTGTTGTGAGGGCACTAGATGGGGCGTTTGTTCTAACAGCAACTTTTTGTTGAGTTATTATTGGTTTTAGGTTATTTGCTATTTGAAGTAAATCCTCATGCACAAATTTTTTAGGCGAGGTAAATATAAATTAGAAATTAATACAAACTCAGTAGAGCTGTTTGAGTCATAGTAACGGATCTTATAGAAGATACTTATCATTTTGAAGATCCTGGTTATCTGTTGGATGTGGGTGTTGAAGATCCTGGTTATAAGTTGGATGTGGGTGTTGAAGATCCTGGTTATAAGTTGGATGTGGGTGTTGAAGATCTTGGTTATAAGTTGGATGTGGGTGATGAAGATCTTGGTCATCTGTTGGATGTGGGTGTTGAAGATCCTGGTTATAAGTTGGATGTGGGTGTTGAAGATCCTGGTTATAAGTTGGATGTGGGTGTTGAAGATCCTGGTTATAAGTTAGATGTGGGTGTTGAAGATCTTGGTTATAAGTTGGATGTGGGTGTTGAAGATCCTGGTTATCTGTTGGATGTTGGTGCTGAAGATCTTGGTTATCTGTTGGATGTGGGTGTTGAAGATCTTGGTTATCTGTTGGATGTGGGTGTTGAAGATCCTGGTTATAAGTTGGATGTGGGTGTTGAAGATCTTGGTCATCTGTTGAATGTGGGTGTTGAAGATACTGGTTATAAGTTGGATGTGGGTGTTGAAGATCCTGGTTATAAGTTGGATGTGGGTGTTGAAGATCATGGTTATAAGTTGGATGTGGGTGTTGAAGATCTTGGTTATCTGTTGGATGTGGGTGTTGAAGATCTTGGTTATCTGTTGGATGTAGGTGTTGAAGATCCTGGTTATAAGTTGGATGTGGGTGTTGAAGATCATGGTTATAAGTTGGATGTGGGTGTTGAAGATCATGGTTATAAGTTGGATGTGGGTGTTGAAGATCATGGTTATAAGTTGGATGTGGGTGTTGAAGATCTTGGTTATCTGTTGGATGTGGGTGTTGAAGATCTTGGTTATCTGTTGGATGTAGGTGTTGAAGATCCTGGTTATAAGTTGGATGTGGGTGTTGAAGATCATGGTTATAAGTTGGATGTGGGTGTTGAAGATCATGGTTATAAGTTGGATGTGGGTGTTGAAGATCTTGGTTATCTGTTGGATGTGGGTGTTGAAGATCTTGGTTATCTGTTGGATGTGGGTGTTGAAGATCCTGGTTATAAGTTGGATGTGGGTGTTGAAGATCTTGGTTATCTGTTGGATGTGGGTGTTGAAGATCTTGGTTATCTGTTGGATGTGGGTGTTAAAGATCATCGTTATTAGTTGGATGTGGGTGTTGAAGATCTTGGATATCTGTTGGATGTTGGTGCTGAAGATCTTGGTCATCTGTTGGATGTGGGTGTTGAAGATCTTGGTTATCTGTTGGATGTGGGTGTTGAAGATCCTGGTTAAATGTTAGATGTGGGTGTTGAATTTCAAGTTACTATCAAGGTACATACCTAAGACTTTTCCTCGTTTCTTCTTACTTCATGTGAGTTTTTAATAATTAAATTTAGTTGGACATTTGAAGCTCTTTTTCCAGACATCAAGTAAAGGGTCTTATTAATTTTATGAGTAAATTTATTGGTAGTTAACCCAGTGGATATCTTTATGACCTCTTCATTGACTGTTATAGAGATAATTTGGATATGAATGGGAGATGACAAAAGTTGTGTCATCTCCAAAAAGTAAAGGTTAGAGTACTTGAGATGAATAGGGTGGGCCATTTATGAATATAAGGAAAAGCTTGGATATCTTCTAAATTTTTTAGCAGTGTAGCTTCGAACATTCAAAAATAAAAAAAGCCTCTTAATTCGACTACCGTGGAGAGTAACATTCAAAAGTATTCATTTGAATGAGCTAATTTGCTCATTTTCTGTGCACAGTTGTGAGAAATTTTTATTTCCGTTTAATCACGTTAAATAAATTTCTGTTTATCTCTTCGAATGGGCACAATATTTAATAGCTAATGCAATTTACACTCAGGATAATCCCCATCAGTTTTGTTTGCGTGCAGACAAATCTGTTGCTATAGTAAAAAAGTTGAGGGTAAGAGTAAGTTCTGGTTGGGGGAGGGAATCTTTCAGTGGAAAGGGGCGAGACAATGGGTGCAGGCTAGAGATAATGGGGAGCATAAGGAAGGGAGGTGTTGGGGTCGGGAAGGGGATCGGCTCTGCACTGATAGAAGTTACTTCATAGAATAGGTTAATTTTGATCTATTGTGCTTGAGTGGGAAAGCAAGTTACAGTTGTAGAGATTGTCTGGATCTGAGTTTGGAGATTCTCTGGAAGATGAATTTCTTTATGGAAAGATAATGTTTCGTGTACCCCTGGAAGCAAAGCTTCTGCCACCACCATGATACAACTCTACCACCATCATGATATAACTCTACCACCATCATGATACAACTCTACCACCACTATGATACAACTCTACCACCACCATGATACAACTCTACTACCACCATGATACAACTCTACCACAATCATGATACAACTCTACCACCATTATGATACAACTCTACCACCACCATGATGCAACTCTACTACCACCATGATACAACTCTACTACCACCATGATACAACTCTACCCTCATCATGATACAACTCTACCACCATTATGATACAACTCTACCACCATTATGATACAACTCTACCACCACCATGATGCAACTCTACCACCACCATGATACAACTCTACTACCACCATGATACAACTCTACCACCATCATGATACAACTCTACCACCATTATGATACAACTCTACCACCACCATGATGCAACTCTACTACCACCATGATACAACTCTACTACCACCATGATACAACTCTACCCTCATCATGATACAATTCTACCACCATCATGATACAACTCTACCACCATCATGATACAACTCTACCACCATCATGATACAACTCTACCACCATCATGATACAACTCTACCACCATCATGATACAACTCTACCACCATCATGATACAACTCTACCAACACCATGATACAACTATACCACCACCATGATACAACTCTACTACCACCATGATACAACTCTACCACCATCATGATACAACTCTACCACCATCATGATACAACTCTACCACCATCATGATACAACTCTACCACCACCATGATACAATTCTACCACCATCATGATACAACTCTACTACCACCATGATACAACTCTACCACCATCATGGTACAACTCTACCACCACCATGATACAACTCTATCACCACCATGATACAACTCTACCACCATCATGATACAAATCTACTACCACCATGATACAACTCTACCACCATCATGGTACAACTCTACAACCTTCATGATACAACTCTACCACCACCCTGATGCAACTCTACCATCACCATGATGCAATTCAACCACCACCATGATACAACTCTACCACCATCATGATTTAACTCTACCACCATCATGATACAACTCTACCACCACCATGATACAACTCTACCACCACCATGATACAACTCTACCACCACCATGATACAACTCTACCACCACCATGATACAACTCTACCATCACCATGATACAACTCTACCACCACCATGATGCAACTCTACCACCATCATGATACAACTCTACTACCACCATGACACAACTCTACCATCATGCTACAACTCTACCATCAAGCTACAACTCTACCATCATGCTACAACTCTACCATCATGCTACAACTCTACCATCATGCTACTACTCTATCATCATGCTACAACTCTACTCTCATGCTACAACTCTACTATCATGCTACACCTCTACCATCATGCTACAACTC
Organism: Cherax destructor; assembly: GCA_009830355.1. NCBI lineage: Eukaryota > Metazoa > Arthropoda > Malacostraca > Decapoda > Parastacidae > Cherax > Cherax destructor. The sequence continues at coordinate 22,231 of WNWK01010124.1, forward strand.
TACCATCATCATGCTACAACTCCACTATCATGATACAACTCCACCATCATGATACAACTCCACCATCATGACACAACTCCACCATCATGATACAACTCCACCATCATGATACAACTCCACCATCATGATACAACTCCACCATCATGACGCAACTCCACCATCATGATACAACTCCACCATCATGCTCCACCCTTACATCCACCATCATGCTACAACTCCACCATCATGCTACAACTCCACCATCATGCTACAACTCCACCATCATGCTACAACTCCACCATCATGCTACAACTCCACCATCATGATACAACTCCACCATCATGCTACAACTCCACCATCATGCTACAACTCCACCATCATGCTACAACTCCACCATCATGACACAACTCCACCATCATGACACAACTCCACCATCATGCACAACCCACCATCATGATACAACTCCACCATCATGCTACAACTCCACCATCATGCTACAACTCCACCATCATGCTACAACTCCACCATCATGACACAACTCCACCATCATGACACAACTCCACCATCATGACACAACTCCACCATCATGATACAACTCCACCATCATGCCACATCATGACTCCACCATCATGCTACAACTCCACCATCATGTACAACTCCACCATCATGATACAACTCCACCATCATGATACAACTCCACCATCATGATACAACTCCACCATCATGCTACAACTCCACCATCATGATACAACTCCACCATCATGATACAACTCCACCATCATGACACAACTCCACCATCATGATACAACTCCACCATCATGATACAACTCCACCATCATGATACAACTCCACCATCATGACACAACTCCACCATCATGATACAACTCCACCATCATGATACAACTCCACCATCATGATACAACTCCACCATCATGCTACAACTCCACCATCATGACACAACTCCACCATCATGACACAACTCCCCCATCATGCTACAACTCCACCATCATGCTACAACTCCACCATCATGATACAACTCCACCATCATGATACAACTCCACCATCATGCTACAACTCTACCAACATCATGCTACAACTCCACCATCATGATACAACTCCACCATCATGATACAACTCCACCATCATGACACAACTCCACCATCATGATACAACTCCACCATCATGATACAACTCCACCATCATGATACAACTCCACCATCATGCTACAACTCCACCATCATGCTACAACTCCACCATCATGCTACAACTCCACCATCATGCTACAACTCCACCATCATGATACAACTCCACCATCATGCTACAACTCCACCATCATGCTACAACTCCACCATCATGCTACAACTCCACCATCATGCTACAACTCCACCATCATGCTACAACTCCACCATCATGCATACAACTCCACCATCATGCTACAACTCCACCATCATGCTACAACTCCACCATCATGCTACAACTCCACCATCATGCTACAACTCCACCATCATGCTACAACTCCACCATCATGCTACAACTCCACCATCATGCTACAACTCCACCATCATGCTACAACGCTACCACCGCCAAGTTTCCTAGTTCTTCCTGTCTTCGACTGTTTCTTATCCTCTTCGTCAGTGGTTCTCTCTGCTGTTAAGTTCTATGTTAGTCACGGTATACACTATGTTAGTCACGGTATACACTATGTTAGTCACGGTATACACTATGCTAGTCACGGTATACACTATGCTAGTCACGGTATACACTATGTTAGTCACGGTATACACTATGTTAGTCACGGTATACACTATGCTAGTCACGGTATGCACTATGTTATTCACGGAATACACTATGTTAGTCATGGAATACACTATGCTAGTCACGGTATACACTATGCTAGTCCTGGTATACACAATGTTAGTCGCGGTATACACTATGCTAGTCACGGTATACACTATGCTAGTCACGGTATACACTATGCTAGTAATGGTATACACTATGCTAGTCACGGTATACACTATGTTAGTCACGGTATACACTATGTTAGTCACGGTATACACTATGCTAGTCACGGTATACACTATGCTAGTCATGGTATAGACTATGCTAGTCACGGTATACACTATGTTAGTCACGGTATACACTATGTTAGTCACGGTATACACTATGCTAGTCACGGTGTACCATACTTCATCTCTGCCAGCACCATGATGCAACTCTACCACCACCATGATACAACTCTACTACCACCATGATACTATTAAACCACAACCATGATACTATTAAACCACCACCATAATACTATTATGCCACCACAATGATACTATTAAACCACCACCATGATACAACTCTGCCACCACTATGATACTATTAAACCACCACCATGATACAACTCTGGCACCACCATGACACAACTGTACCACCACCACCTCAGTCTAACCATTTAATTTGTTTGTTTGTGGTTTAATGCTATGCGTTCATAAGGTTATGTAACCTAATCTAATTTGATTTAAATACATATTTTTTTTATATACAGGGAACGTAAATCATGGGAGAGAATGGGAACGTACTGCTTTCCCAAATGTTATGCCAAGGATGTGTGAAGACGTTGTCATATTTCCTTACATTTGCTGCCCATGTTCACGTAGCAGTAATTAGGTACCTTGCAGTAATTAGGTACATTGCAGTAATTAGGTGCCTTGTAGTAATTATGTACCTTGCAGTAATTAGGTACCTTGCAGTAATTAGGTGCCTTGCAGTAATTAGGTACCTTGCAGTAATTAGGTACCTTGCAGAAATTAGATACCTTGGTTAACGTTAGTTGACTTGTGTGGGTCGATCCTGGTGAAGAGGAAATACAGTTTTTTTTTTTTTTTTTTTTTTTTGCCTAATTGTCGCTGCTTTATATTGACCAATGACAACAAAAACATAATAGTTTTAGAAAATTCTGTGGCCCAGTCCTGGACCAGGCCTCGTGGTTGCTAGCCTCCGCTTCTGTGGCCCGGTCCTGGACCAGCCTCGTGGTTGCCAGCCTCCGCTTCTGTGGCCCGGTCCTGAACCAGGCCTCGTGGTTGCTAGCCTCCGCTTTTGTGGCCCGGTCTTGGACCAGGCCTCGTGGTTGCTAGCCTCCGCTTCTGTGACCCGGTCCTGGACCAGCTTCGTGGTTGCTAGCCTCCGCTTCTGTGCCTGGTCCTGGACCAGCCTCGTGGTTGCCAGCCTCGGCTTCTGTGGCCCGGTCCTGAACCAGGCCTCGTGGTTGCTAGCCTCCGCTTTTGTGGCCCGGTCCTGGACCAGCCTTGTGGTTGCTAGCCTCCGCTTCTGTGGCCCGGTCCTGGACCAGCCTTGTGGTTGCTAGCCTCCGCTTCTGTGGCCCGGTCCTGGACCAGGCCTCGTGGTTGCTAGCCTCCGCTTCTGTGGCCCGGTCCTGGACCAGGCCTCGTGGTTGCTAGCCTCCGCTTCTGTGGCCCGGTCCTGGACCAGGCCTCGTGGTTGCTAGCCTCCGCTTCTGTGGCCCGGTCCTGGACCAGCCTCGTGGTTGCTATCTTCATCACTCAAGTTGTTAGGGGCCCCCGCTCACAATCCAGCATATGCACCACAACTTAGCTGATCAGAAACTATTTTGAGGATTCTGTCGAGTTCCCTTAAAGACAGCATAAAACTAGCTGCAATATGGTTTTATTAAAGAACACCTTGGTTAATTGAGTATTATTAAAGAACACCTTGGTTAATTGAGTATTATTAAAGAACACCTTGGTTAATTGAGTATTATTTTTAATTAAATTATTAAGCAAGTTAAAAGTATTGTGTAAGACATTATGTAGACCTCGTCTAGCAAAATTATACTTACATGAGTGGATATGACTGATGTATGCTGATTACGGCTCAGACCAGTGTTACAAGTGTACTGTTGGTGTATACAGGGTGTTGCAAGTGTACTGCTGGTGTATGCAGTGTGTTACAAGTGTACTGCTGGTGTATGCAGTGTGTTACAAGTGTACTGCTGGTGTATGCAGGGTGTTACAAGTGTACTGCTGGTGTATACAGGGTGTTACAAGTGTACTGCTGGTGTATGCAGTGTGTTACAAGTGTACTGCTGGTGTATGCAGTGTGTTACAAGTGTACTGCTGGTGTATACAGGGTGTTACAAGTGTACTGCTGGTGTATACAGGGTGTTACAAGTGTACTGCTGGTGTATGCAGGGTGTTACAAGTGTACTGCTGGTGTATACAGGGTGTTACAAGTGTACTGCTGGTGTATGCAGTGTGTTACAAGTGTACTGCTGGTGTATGCAGTGTGTTACAAGTGTACTGCTGGTGTACACAGGGTGTTACAAGTGTACTGCTGGTGTATACAGGGTGTTACAAGTGTACTGCTGGTGTATGCAGTGTGTTACAAGTGTACTGCTGGTGTATGCAGTGTGTTACAAGTGTACTGCTGGTGTATACAGGGTGTTGCAAGTGTACTGCTGGTGTATACAGGGTGTTGCAAGTGTACTGCTGGTGTATACAGTGTGTTACAAGTGTACTGCTGGTGTATACAGGGTGTTACAAGTGTACTGCTGGTGTATACAGGGTGTTACAAGTGTACTGCTGGTGTATGCAGTGTGTTACAAATGCACTGTTGGTGTATACAGGGTGTTACAAGTGTACTGCTGGCGTATGTAGTGTTACAAATGCACTGTTGGTGTATGCAGTGTGTTACAAGTGTACTGCTAGTGTATGCAGCGTGTTGCAAGTGTACTGCTGGTGTATGCAGTGTGTTACAAGTGTACTGCTGGCGTATGTAGTGTTACAAATGCACTGTTGGTGTATGCAGTGTGTTACAAGTGTACTGCTGGTGTATGCAGTGTGTTACAAGTGTACTGCTGGTGTATGCAATGTGTTACAAGTGTACTGCTGGTGTATGCAGTGTGTTACAAGTGTATTGCTGGAGTATTCAGTGTGTTGCAAGTGTACTGCTGGCGTATGTAGTGTTACAAATGCACTGTTGGTGTATGCAGTGTGTTACAAGTGTACTGCTGGTGTATGCAGTGTGTTACAAGTGTACTGCTGGTGTATACAGTGTGTTACAAGTGTACTGCTGGTGTATACAGTGTGTTACAAGTGTACTCCTAGGGTACGTAGCTTGTTGCAAGTGTACTGGTGTATTATGTGTGTTTAAATTGTTCTGGTGTATGTAATGTGTTACATGTGTACTCCTGGTATATTTGTGTTACATGTGTACTCCTGGTGTATGTATTGTGTTACATGTGTGTTCCTGGTGTATGTATTGTGCTACATGTGTGCTCCAGGTGTATGTATTGTGTTACATGTGTACTCCTGGTGTATGTATTGTGTTACATGATTACTCCTGGTGTATGTATTGTGTTACATGTGTACTCCTGGTGCATGTATTGTGTTACATGTGTATTCCTGGCGTATGTATTGTGTTGCATGTGTACTCCTGGTGTATGTATTGTGTTACATGTGTGTTCCTGGTGTATGTATTGTGTTACATGTGTACTCCTGGTGTATGTATTGTGTTACATGTGTGTTCCTGGTGTATGTATTGTGTTACATGTGTGTTCCTGGTGTATGTATTTTGTTACATGTGTGTTCCTGGTGTATGTATTGTGTTACATGTGTACTCCTGGTGTATGTATTGTGTTACATGTGTTCCTGGTGTATGTATTGTGTTACATGTGTGTTCCTGGTGTATGTATTGTGTTACATGTGTGTTCCTGGTGTATATATTGTCTACATGTGTGTTCCTGTTGTATGTATTGTGTTACATGTGTGTTCCTGGTTTATGTATTGTGTTACATGTGTGTTCCTGGTGTATGTATTGTGTTACATGTGAACTCCTGGTGTATGTATTGTGTTACATGTGTGTTCCTGGTGTAAGTATTGTTACATGTGTGTTCCTTGTGTATGTATTGTGTTACAAGTGTACTCCTGGTGTATGTATTGTGTTACATGTGTGTTCCTGGTGTATGTATTGTGTTACATGTGTACTCCTGGTGTATGCATTGTGTTACATGTGTACTCCTGATGTATGTATTGTGTTACATGTGTGTTCCTGGTGTATATTTTGTGTTACATGTGTATTGCTGTTGTATGTATTGTGTTACATGTGTGTTCCTGGTGTATGTATTGTGCTACATGTGTACTCCTGGTGTATGTATTGTGTTACATGTGTGTTCCTGGTGTATGTATTGTGTTACATGTGTACTCCTTGTGTATGTATTGTGTTACATGTGTACTCCTGGTGTATGTATTGTGTTACATGTGTACTCCTGGTGTATGTATTATGTTACATGTGTGTTCCTGGTGTATGCATTGTGTTACATGTGTACTCCTGGTGTATGTATTGTGTTACATGTGTGTTCCTTGTGTATGTATTGTGTTACATGTGTAATCCTGGTGTATGTATTGTGTTACATGTGTACTCCTTATGTATGTATTGTGTTACATGTGTGTTTCTGGTGTATGTATTGTGCTACATGTGTACTCCTGGTGTATGTATTGTGTTACATGTGTGTTCCTGTTGTATGTATTGTGTTACATGTGTACTCCTGGTGTATGTATTGTGTTACATGTGTACTCCTGGTGTATGTATTGTGTTACATGTGTACTCCTGTTGTATGTATTGTGTTACATGTGTGCTCCTGATGTATGTATTGTGTTACGTGTGTGTTCCTAGTGTATGTATTGTGTTACATGTGTGTTCCTGGTGTATGTATTGTGTTACATGTGTATTCCTGGTGTATGTATTGTGTTACATGTGTGTTCCTGGTGTATGTATTGTGTTACATGTGTACTCCTGGTGTATGTATTGTGTTACATGTGTGTTCCTGGTGTATGTATTGTGTTACATGTGTACTCCTGGTGTATGTATTGTGTTACATGTGTACTCCTGGTGTATGTATTGTGTTACATGTGTGTTCCTGGTGTATGTAGTGTTGCACGTGTGCTCACTGTGTATGTGGGAATTGTTTATAATTTGTTTATGTAATCATTATCATCTTTATCATTAGTGTTGTTGTTAGTTCCTTAGGAAAATGTTATCATACATCATGTGTGATTATTTCTGAATGTTTTATTACGTAGTGATGAACGTATATTTTGACATAGATGACACAGCGTTTATATACTGGTACAACATATGTCACTTCACATATTGTAAGAGGAAACTGAACCTGGTTACATCAGCTCCTCCGCTCTACTAGTCTTGTTTTAAGTTTATCAATACAAATACTGATATAGTCCCGAGATTGCAACTGTGATCTAAACATAGTTCAGTACAAGTGGTTTACAGTTTGTCCCATTGGTTTATTAATAGTTCCATACGTCTTCATATTGTTCGTGATTGTATTGGTCTGTGTAATGAGAAAGTTAGTTCGCCTTTCCATTCCTGTGTACATTGAGCCATAGCAAGTTTGTGTGTTGTTGAATGTATAAAAGTCATTTGCATAGGACATTGCAGGAGTTTAGTGTTTTGGTAAGAGCATCCACTGACTCAGTGCTGATGTTATAGTCGAGTGTCTTCCTTATATCAGTTATATTTTAGGTCTAATGGCAACTCATAGTATTCTACGTATGTTTCTATATACACGCACATACAAGTTATTTACGTAGAGTATGAATAAAGGACAAGATAAGATAAGATAAGATTTCTTCGGATTTTTAACCCCGGAGGGTTAGCCACTCAGGATAACCCAAGAAAGTCATTGCGTCATCGAGGACTGTCTGTCTTATTTCCATTGGGGTCCTTAATCTTGTCCCCCAGGATGCGACCCACACCAGTCGACTAACACCCAGGTACCTATTTGCTGCTAGGTGAACATGACAACAGGTGTAAGGAAACACGTCGAAATGTTTCCACCCGCCGGGAATCGAACCCGGGGCCTCCGTGTGTGAAGCTCTAGCCACCAGACCACCGGGCCACTAACACTAACACCTGTGGAACACCACTTGTAACGGGATCCCCTTATTAAAGACGCTTGGTCCTTGGACCATGATCATTGGAATGCATATGGAATGGTTCCCATTCTGTTTTCAGCTCCATACTCTAGAACGTTGTTCCAGACTATGGAGCAGAACTCTTCTCTAGGCTGAGGGACTGACCACCTCAAAACTACGTCTTCGAGGCGGAAGGACTGATAACATCGTCTTTACATCTCTACTGCTTCTGCTGACTTTGTATTCGACTGAAGAAAAATTAGACACTTTTGCAACATTTGGGAAACTTTATTTAGAAATGTCTCGCTAAAAAGTTTCTTCCTCAGTCTGGCTTCCTCAGTCTGGCTTCCTCAGTCTGGCTTCCTCAGTCTGGCTTCCTCAGTCTGGCTTCCTCAGTCTGGCTTCCTCAGTCGGGTACAAAAAAGTGTTTGGAAAGTAGTTTGAAGTAATAAGTCACTCAGCCTGCAGTTGATGTGTTGTGTCCACCAGTCACTCAACCTGCAGTTGATGTGTTGTATCTACCAGTCACTCAACCTGCAGTTGATGTGTTGTGTCTACCAGTCACTCAGACTGTAGTTGACGTGTTGTATCTACCAGTCACTCAACCTGCAGTTGATGTGTTGTATCTACCAGTCACTCAACCTGCAGTTGATGTGTTGTATCTACCAGTCACTCAGACTGCAGTTTATGTGTTGTGTCCACCAGTCACTCAACCTGCAGTTGACGTGTTGTATCTACCAGTCACTCAACCTGCAGTTGACGTGTTGTGTTCACCAGTCACTCAACCTGCAGTTGATGTGTTGTATCTACCAGTCACTCAACCTGCAGTTTATGTGTTGTGTCTACCAGTCACTCAGACTGCAGTTGACGTGTTGTGTCTACCAGTCACTCAGACTGTAGTTGACGTGTTGTGTCTACCATTCTTAATAAACTACAATATATACTCGGAGACGATGTTTATACACTCAGGAAACCTCTTGTTGACCAATAATTTCCGCAGTAAAGAATCCCAAATGCTGCAAAAGTGTCTAATTCTTCAACTTGTCGATTTTCTAAACCATTTATATCGACTGAAGAAGCCTACTGCGTAGGCGAAAGGTTTCGGAATGAAGATACGTTGCCTGTCTCCACCATCCTCCTCTCTACCACAAGATGGAGTTCACAGCAGTATTGTCAGGGAAGCAACTTGAGCTGCCAGCTGAATAATAGCTTTACAAAACTCCAGAGGCAATAATTTGGTGGAGTGGAGTGGGTCAAGATGGCGGTGGGAGTGGGCGAACACGTGGTTATGAGAGCGGTGGGCAGGCGCGAGTGGGCGGAGCTGCAGCAGGTGAGTGGCAGCAGGGGAGTGTTGTGGGCGGCACCTGCGGGAGTGTTGTGGGCGGCACCTGCAGGAGGAGCGTCAGTATGCTGCTGCCACCCGAGGAGGGAGGGTGTTGTTGTGTGCACGTGCGTGCGTTCTCACACGCTCGCGTTCTCGTTGACCGCACGGATCTCTGTGATTGTAAAATAATTTTATTATGCACAAATGTATGCTTTATTACAGCTGATACGTTAGCTATCATGATATTCAAACATTAACTCAAAATGTGAGTTACCTGAAGGATTTTTACCGAGGGACCAGCATGAACTAGACACGGGTACGTATGTCCTTCTGGCCTGGCACTCGCTGACCATTGTAATCTCTCTAACTTGTGTGTGTGTATATATACACACACATACATACACACACACATACATACATACACACACGTATACATACACATACCTAACACCAGGCACATCTCCTGAGACGCACATCTTCCAAATAACTGCTGCAGCAAACCTAAGAACAGCATTTCGACATCTTAATAAGGAATCGTTCAGGACCCTGTACACTGTGTGCGTTAGGTCCATACTGGAGTATGCAGCACCAGTTTGGAACCCACATCTAACCAAGCACGTAAAGAAACTAGAGAAAGTGCAAAGGTTTGACACAAGACTAGTCCCTGAACTAAGGGGTATGTCCTACGAGGAGAGGTTAAGGGAAATCGACCTGACGACACTGGAGAACAGGAGAGATAGAGAAGGACATGATAACGACATATAAAATACTGAGAGGAATTGACAAGGTGGACAGAGACAGAATGTTCCAGAGATGGGACACAGCAACAAGGGGTCACAGTTGAAAGTTGAAGACTCAGATGAATCACAGGGATGTTAGGAAGTATTTCTTCAGTCACAGAGTGGTCAGGAAGTGGAATAGTTTGGGAAGTGATGTAGTGGAGGCAGGATCCATTCATAGCTTCAAGAAGAGGTATGATAAGGCTCATGGCGAAGGGAGAGTGACCCAGTAACGGCCAGTGAAGAGGCGAGGCCAGGAACTATGAATCGACTCCTGCAACCACAACTAGGTAAGTACACACACATACATACACACACACATACACAATTATATATATATATATATATATATATATATATATATATATATATATATATATATATATATATATATATATTTAATCAATAACAACACTGCGACTAGCCGAGGACTCGAACCAATGTCGTTTTTTCCCGCCTCATGGTGAGCAAAAACCACATGATGCTCTAACCCACAGGACCACTCAATCCTACAAGAATCAAGCACCCAGCAGAGCTAGGTGTCCTCGGCTAGTCGCAGTGTTATTGATTAATTACCAGTCGTTCGTGGTTACAATAACATATATACTGCTCGTGGAGGCTAGTACACCAAACGGGGAGTAGAATGAAATTAGCTCAGAGGCATCCACATCACTGTATGTCCTCGGATCAAGGTAAAACACCTAGCTCTGCTGGGTGCTTGATTATTGTAGGATAGGGTGGTCTTGTGGGTTAGAGCGTCATGTGATTTTCGCTCACCACGAGAGGGCCAAAACAACACGGGTTCGAGTAATACATATGCAATAAAATCACAGTAAACAGGTGATATCGCAATTTGCAGATTAATAATTGTGAAAGATTAGTGAAATTCCAAGCGCTTTCGTGACTTCTCATTAAACATCAACAAGAAGGCATATAAGGGCCAGACTACACCTCACAGTCGTGTCACAACACCCGACTCTGTGAAACACAACTGATACTCTACCCAAGCATTAATATTTCTTTACTTGTCTAATGTATCATTAAATTCTTCCCAAATTTTATTAATTATAAATGTATCCAATTTATATAAACCAAAAGAAATATTCATATTATTTTCAAAACTGCTTTTTATGAAACATGATTCTTTTATATTCCTGTCGGCCATGGACTTGCTTGATGCAACTTTCTCAGCATATTGAAAATCCATTGGATGGTTAAAATCTCTCACATGAATAAATAGAGCATTAGAATCTTGTCCAGTTCTAATGCTATAATTATGTGGTTTTAATGGAAATAAATGGTATAAAATACCGACACAATGAAATATAAACACATAAGCAGTATAATGTGATCCTTTATTTACGTTGTCAATAAAGGATCACATTATACTGCTTGTGTGTTTATATTTTCATGTTGTTTTAATCTTAGTTCAAGACTTTTACCAGTTTGACCATAATAAACTTCATCGCATATTTGACAAGGAATCTTATCGACACATCCGTCAGCATTTAGGGGACATTTTTTTATCAATTTTTTTTTTTTTTTACTGTATCAAGATTTTTAAATACAACTTTGATATTAAAAGTCTTAAGAAGGGAAGGCATATCAACCAAGTTTTCATGGTAAGGGAGAACCAACATATTTTTATTTGAATAAGGTTGGTGGTCCCTTTTTGAATTGTAAAAAGGTATTTCTGACAAATTTAAATGATTTATCATTTAAGATTCTTGGGTATGTTAGATCATTAGCTATTTCATAAATTTTAGAGATTTCCTCATCTATGAACTCTGGACTACAAATACGTAAAACTCTGAAAAACATTGATGAGAATACCGATAGTGTGCCAACAGTACAGAAACTGTTACCAACAGTACAGAATCTTTAAGCAACAGTACAGAATCTACCACCAATACAGAATCTTCAAGCAACAGTACAGAATCTGTTACCAACAGTACAGAATCTGTTACCAACAGTACAGAATCTGTTACCAACAGTACAGAATCTGTTACCAACAGTAAATAATCTGTTACCAGCAGTACAGAATATTTAAGCAACAGTACAAAATCTTTTATCATCAGTACAGAATCTGTTACCAACAGTACAGAATCTGTTACCAACAGTACAAAATCTTTTACCATCAGTACAGAATTTGTTACCAACAGTAAATAATCTGTTACAAACAGTACAGAATCTTTAAGCAACAGTACAAAGTCTGTTACCAGGAGCACAGAATCTGTTACCAATAGTAAAGAATATGTTACCATCAGTAAATAATCTGTTACCAACAGTACAGAATCTGTTACCAACAGTACAGAATCTGTTACCAACAGTACAGAATCTGTTACCAACAGTACAGAATCTGTTACCAACAGTACAGAATCTGTTACCAGCAGTACAGAATCTTTCAGCAACAGTACAAAATCTGTTACCAGCTGCACAGAATCTGTTACCAATAGTAAAGAATATGTTACCATCAGTAAAGAATCTGTTACCAACAGTACAGAATTTGTTACCAACAGCATATAATCTGTTACAAACAGTACAGAATCTGTTACTAACAATACAGAATCTGTTACCAACAGTCCAGAATCTGTTACCAACAGCATAGAATCTGTTACCAACAGTACAGAATCTGTTACCAACAGTACAGAATCTGTTACCAACAGTATAGAATCTGTTACCAACAGTACAGAATCTGTTACCAACAGTATAGAATCTGTTACCAACAGTAGAGAATCTGTTACCAACAGTACATAATCTGTTATCAACTGTACAGAACCTGTTACCAATAATATATAATCTGTTACCAACAGTATAGAATCTGTTACCAACAGCCCAATATCTGTTACCAACATTGAAGAGTTTATTAACAACAGTACAAAATTTGTTACCAACAGCACTGAATCTGTTACCAACATTCCAGAATCTGTTACCAACAGTGTAGAATCTGTTACCAACAGTACAAAATCTGTTACCAACAATACAGAATCTGTTACCAACAGTCCAGAATCTGTTACCAACAGTACAGAATCTGTTACCAACAGTCCCAAATCTGTTACCAACAGTCCAGAATCTGTTACCAACAGCATAGAGTCTGTTACCAACAGTACAGAATCTGTTACCAACAGTCCAGAATCTGTTACCAACAGCATAGAATCTGTTACCAACAGTACAGAATCTGTTACCAACAGTACAGAATCTGTTACCAACAGTATAGAATCTGTTACCAACAGTAGAGAATCTGTTACCAACAGTACATAATCTGTTATCAACTGTACAGAACCTGTTACCAATAATATATAATCTGTTACCAACAGTATAGAATCTGTTACCAACAGCCCAATATCTGTTACCAACACTGAAGAGTTTATTACCAACAGTACAAAATCTGTTACCAACAGCACTGAATCTGTTACCAACATTCCAGAATCTGTTACCAACAGTGTAGAATCTGTTACCAACAGTACAAAATCTGTTACCAACAATACAGAATCTGTTACCAACAGTCCAGAATCTGTTACCAACAGTATAGAATCTGTTACCAACAGTCCCGAATCATCTGTTACCAACAGTCCAGAATCTGTTACCAACAGCATAGAGTCTGTTACCAACAGTACAGAATCTGTTACCAACAGTCCAGAATCTGTTACCAACAGCATAGAATCTGTTACCAACAGTACAGAATCTGTTACCAACAGTACAGAATCTGTTACCAACAGTATATAATCTGTTACCAACAGTACAGAATCTGTTTCCAACAGTACACGCATTAGTGTTGAAAGCTTCTTCAAGACGGAAGTCTTGATGCTAGAGAAGAGTTCTTGATTCAAAGGAATCAAGGTTACCCTCCTCCCCTTCCTCGGATCAAAGCGAAGTGGTGCTCTTTCCCCCAGGCGCTGTACGATTCCCACCGGTGTCTTGCATTGTTTACTTACGAAACGACTACTTCCCAAGACCCGAGTAATGCATGACCCCAACGGGTTTAGCGCTTTCCCTGAGTTTGAGTTTCCAGTTATCTACCACTCTCGCTACAACTATCTACCACTCCCGCCACAACTATCTACCACTCCCGCCACAACTATCTACCACTCCCACCACAACTATCTACCACTCTCGCCACAACTATCTACCACTCCCGCCACAACTATCTACCACTCCCACCACAACTATCTACCACTCCCACCACAACTATCTACCACTCCCGCCACAACTATCTACCACTCCCGCCACAACTATCTACAACTTCCGCCACAACTATCTACCACTCCCTCCAAAATTATCTACCACTCCCGCCAAAACTGTCTACCACTTCCGCCAAAACTATCTACCACCCCCACCAAAACTATCTACCACTCCCGCCAAAACTATCTACCACCCCCACCAAAACTATCTACCACTCCCGCCAAAACTATCTACCACTCCCGTCAAAACTAACCACAACTCCCACTATAATTTAAAATTTTCATAAAAATACTCCACTTTTGTCAAAATTCAAAGTAACACTTAAAAATCATAGCAAGAAGATACACATTACTTGTACCATAAAACTGTAGTTACATTTAGTTAAAAGTTAAATGTTTACAAACTATTGTATTTTATTGTACAAAAAAACATTGTTTTTAGTTGTATTTTAAAGTGAGATAGATCATGTCTTCCTCTACGTTGTATTCTACTTTAAATGATACAATGAATGCTACGCAAAATACTACGTTAAATTCTTCTTTAAATGCCATGCTAAACGCTATTAGAAACGACCTGTCATATGTTGTGTTAAATACTGCTATGCTAAATGGTATGTTAAATGTTACGCTAAATACTCCGTTAAATGACCCCATTGAATGCTGTGTTAAAGGACGTGTTAAAGGCTATGTTATAGGACGTGATAAAGAATGTGTTAAAGGACGTGTTAAATGCCGTGTTAAATGACGTGTTAAATGACTTGTTAAATGCTACGCTAAATCTCGTTATAACTCAAGAAACGGGGCTTAAATTATGTTAAAATATAATACACAGAAAGCAGTGGCTATATTATGTTAAATTAACTCTTAAAATAGTTAAGTTATGTTTCTAGTTAACTAATAATGATGACATATGTAATGATTTTAAATTGTTCAAATTCAAAACTATTAGTTAAATATCAGTAAGATAAATTTAACATCGAGTGTTTTCAAAGACATTAAGACTAAAATGTTAAACATAACTCAAGATATACAGTTATGTAAGTTAAATTGTAAGCAAATTGTTTCAGTCAAAATATTGTTAGATATTTGACATATATCAACAAACATGTCTTCCATAACCTGAGTACATGTGGGTAAATATTCTTAACTTTGAAGAAGTGCTCTCATCTTTGAAGAAGTGCTTTCATCTTTGAAGAAGTGCTCTCATCTTTGAAGAAGTGCCCTCATCTTTGAGGAAGTGCTCTCATCTTTGAAGAAGTGCCCTCATCTTTGAAGAAGAGCTCTCATCTTTGAAGAAATGCTCTCATCTTTGAAGAAGTGCCCTCATCTTTGAAGAAGTGCCCTCATCTTTGAAGAAGTGCTCTCATCTTTGAAGAAGTGCCCTCATCTTCGAAGAACTGCTCTTATCTTTGAAGAAGTGCCCTCATCTTCGAAGAACTGCTCTTATCTTTGAAGAAGTGCCCTCATCTTCGAAGAACTGCTCTTATCTTTGAAGAAGTGCTCTCATCTTTGAAGAAGTGTTCTCATCTTTGAAGAAGTTCCCTCATCTTTGAAGACGTGCCCTCATCTTTGAAGTGCAAAATACAGCCCGGCAGTTGTGCAGTTGTGGGGTATTCAAGAGGATGGCGATCTTGCTTCTTAAAACCCTTTCAAAGATTTGTAGGATGTGGGACGTTAGTGCTATCTGTTTATAATTCCTTGCAATTACTTTACCACCTTTGTGGAGTGGGGCTTTATCTGTTATTTTTCGTGACTGTGGGATGACCCTTGTGTCTATGGTCTCTCTCCATTGAATATTTCAGGCACGTGAAAGGGGTTTCTTGCACTTCTTGATGAACAAAGAGTTCCACGAGGCTGCGCCTGGGACAAAATGCATTGGCATGTAGTTAATTGCTTTTTCATAGTCCAGTTGTGTTAGAGTTATTTCGAAAATTCTGGGAATATTAAAAAAAAATTGAGTCTCGGTCACAAGAAAAAATTAATTTAGAATGTGGACCCTTGGTATGATTAATGGCTCACGAATGCTGTATGATCCTTGTAGGTTTAGCACTTTATTTTTTATTATAATAATGACTCACTAAACGCTGATTCATTTTGAGACTTCAGTATTTCACTCATTACTTTGTTGTTATTGGTGTTTGTCCCACCTTGTTTAAACAAGGCACAATACTGGATGTGTTTTTTGCCCTAGATTTGGCATATGTAAGGAGATATTTTGGATTTTTTTTTTCATTTTCATTAATTGCATAAAGTTCTTTCTGTGTTTCCTGGATAATGTATGATTTTTTAACTTTTACTCGATAATGTCTATTACTCTAGCCAGTGCCTCTAGCCAGTGCCTCTAGCCAGTGCCTCCTTCCGTATTCCAGATGGACTGGCCCCTTGGAGAAGCTCTGTGATTCCTCGCGTTCTCTTGTAGAGGCAGCGTCTCTCTCTCTCTAGTTTATATCTTCTCTTCATTTTTCCTTAGTGGAATGTGCCTTGAGTATACCTCAAGTGCCTAAGAGTTATTTATTTATTTCTATGCATTGGTTATTTAGGACATCTTCCCAACATGCTTCGTTTAGGACATGGTTAATTTGATAACACTAGATGTTGTTATTGCAATTGAATTTGTTGATTGCACCCTTGTAACTGGTCTCATTTTGCTGGTCGTCTTTGAAGAAGTGCTCTCATCTTTCAAGAAGAGCTTTTTATCTTTGACAAAGTGCTCTCATCTTTGAAAAAAGTGCTCTCATCTTTACAGACATGCTCTCATCTTTACAGAAGTGCTCTCATCTTTACAGAAGTGCTCTCATCTTTACAGAAGTGCTCTCATCTTTACAGAAGTGCTCTCATCTTTACAGAAGTGCTCTCATCTTTACAGAAGTGCTCTCATCTTTACAGAAGTGCTCTCATCTTTACAGAAGTGCTCTCATCTTTACAGAAGTGCTCTCATCTTTACAGAAGTGCTCTCATCTTTACAGAAGTGCTCTCATCTTTACAGAAGTGCTCTCATCTTTACAGAAGTGCTCTCATCTTTACAGAAGTGCTCTCATCTTTACAGAAGTGCTCTCATCTTTACAGAAGTGCTCTCATCTTTACAGAAGTGCTCTCATCTTTACAGAAGTGCTCTCATCTTTACAGAAGTGCTCTCATCTTTACAGAAGTGCTCTCATATTTACAGTAGTACTTTTATCTTTGAAGAAGTATTTTTATCTTTGAAGAAGTACTTTTATCTTGGAAGAAGTACTTTTATCCTTGAAGAAGTCATCTTTGAAGAAGTCATCTTTGAAGAAGTCATCTTTGAAGAAGTCATCTTTGAAGAAGTCATCTTTGAAGAAGTCATCTTTGAAGAAGTCATCTTTGAAGAAGTCATCTTTGAAGAAGTCATCTTTGAAGAAGTCATCTTTGAAGAAGTCATCTTTGAAGAAGTCATCTTTGAAGAAGTCATCTTTGAAGAAGTCATCTTTGAAGAAGTCATCTTTGAAGAAGTCATCTTTGAAGAAGTCATCTTTGAAGAGGTGCTCTCCTTGTGGAGAAAATTTCTCCAGAAAGGGAGGGTATAGGTCCCCTTCAGCCCCTTCAGCCCTTTCACTCTCTCTCAGAAAGGGCAAATGACGTCTTGATCAACAGTTTAATTTGTAACACATGTTTGTACCAGAGCGTCACAGTAAGTCACAATGCGCCACCTCTGGGGAGAAGTGTTAGTGTAATACGAGTGACAGAAGTGAGAAAGGGGATTCTCTTTACCATAGCAGGAAAAGTACAGAAAAACCCCTGCATCACTTTATTCACATGTGGGACAATAATGAACACTTGGCGATCGATAAATATCAAGAAATCTGCTATCTTGATTTGCATTCTGTTGCAATGTTTAGCAAGGATAAGAAATAACACTGAAATCAGCAGATCCTTTGTAGGAGGGTGTGCAGGGCGGAAGCCGCGGCAGGGGCGTTCAGAATGGGTTAAGAACTGGTGCAGGGAACTCGTGTTTCGCGCTAGCAGAAGGTACATAGCGATTCGCGTGTTCCTGTACATCAAAGACAATCTCTACATTCGCAGTAGAACAATTACAGTGAAGTGTACTTATCTTCCTGTTTTGACATTACTGTGAATAGACAAATATTGGAGAACAGTGTAGTGTACAGTGTTGTGAACATTCGTCAGAGACAAACAGTGCACCGTAAGACACTATTTCTTCAATCAAGACAGCAGATAACAGGGTGACACATAAGGGTACAATACATATACCCAGGTAAGTCTAGTTAGACATGTACTTAGTTCAGTTAGCTGCGCAACGAAAAGCTAACTAATCTTCCAAAACACGTCTTGACACGCCGCGGGCCATTGTGCCCAAAACCGTAAGTGAAGTCAACATTCAGTTACTGAATGATAATGACATAACGCTCCTCAGGGGCAATTATATACTTACAATTACTTAATTTACAGCCCTAAGGACTGGAGTCGACAGTTCCTATAAACAACGACTTCAGGGTGGCTGCCAAGACGCTCAACCGTCATTCAGGCGATGTAGCTTAGTACAGTCTATTTATATCCTTATCTATACTCCAATTCCTTACACTCCTCATTGAAGAGATGTTCTTACTAACATCATTATATAGGCCACTAAAGTCATTATGTTGTTACTAAAGACATTCGTAAAGGAAGAGTCAAAACTTGTTCAACAAAACAGACATGTAGAAAGTGAAGCTGATTATGTAGGTCACTAAAGTCATTATGCAGGTCACTAAAGTCATTATGCAGGTCACTAAAGTCATTATGCAGGTCACTAAAGTCATTATGTAGGTCACTAAAGTCATTATGCAGGTCACTAAAGTCATTATGTAGGTCACTAATCATGAGTTCCTAAAGTTTTTCTTCTCCATGAGCCCGGTATTGCAATATTACAAACCTGGTGATTGATCTTATATCATATCTAGTGGAATCAAAACCAATACTCGGCCTATAGAGAATTAAGGTATCATTTAACTATTAGTCCATCACCAGAACTGTAATAAGAATATAATCCGGGAGTACATAACACATATTATTCTTTTTAAAATCTTTACTAGTAAATTATTTTAGCATAAAATAAAAGTATATTATTTGGTACAAAATTATCACATGTCACAATAACAAAGTATATAGTCATGACCCTACCTTCTCCGTGTCACACGACACTACTTTTCTGTCAGTGTCACATGTCACTGCCTTCTTCCTTGTGTCACACGACACTACCTTATCTCCGTGTCATGACACACCTCTTCTGTGTCACACGACACCCTTTTCTCCGTGTCATAACACACCTCCGTGTCACATGACACAACCTTCTCTTTGTGTCATGACACTCCTTCTCTGTGTCACACGACACTACCTTTTGCACAGGGTTACACGACACTTCTTAATGTCACACGACTCTAGTAGAACTATCCTTATCATCGACATAGTAGAACTATCCTTATCATCGACATAGTAGAACTATCCTTATCATCGACATAGTAGAACTATCCTTATCATCGACATAGTAGAACTATCCTTATCATCGACATAGTAGAACTATCCTTATCATCGACATAGTAGAACTATCCTTATCATCGACATAGTAGAACTATCCTTATCATCGACATAGTAGAACTATCCTTATCATCGACATAGTAGAACTATCCTTATCATCGACATAGTAGAACTATCCTTATCATCGACATAGTAGAACTATCCTTATCATCGACATAGTAGAACTATCCTTATCATCGACATAGTAGAACTATCCTTATCATCGACATAGTAGAACTATCCTTATAAATATCTCACGCGACACCAATCACTAAACCTATCTTCTCTTCAGTGTCACACGACACTTACATCACAACACTACCGTCTCTCAGTGTCACACGTCGTGGGAGGAGGCCAAACTGGCCAGCAGATACGTCCAGCCGATGTAAGCCAAGCCAGCAGGAAACCAAGTCCAGCCGTTGTAAACCAAGCCAGCAGGAAACCAAGTCCAGCCGTTGTAAACCAAGCCGCAGGAAACCAAGTCCAGCCGTTGTAAACCAAGCCAGCAGGAAACCAAGTCCAGCCGTTGTAAACCAAGCCGCAGGAAACTAAGTCCAGCCGGTATGCCTCAGGTGAACTGTGAGACCGTGGTGAATAAGTAAGGCCGTCACAAGACTGTCAGGTGAACTCAGTGAACTCGTCAGGTGAAATGAGTGAGACTATCCAATGAACTGAACTCAGTGAGGCCTTCCGAAGAAGTCTGGTGAACCGAGTAAACTGAGTGAGGTCGTCTGAACTGGGCGAGGTCGTCTGAACTGGGCGAGGTCGTCTGAACTGGGCGAGGTCGTCTGAACTGGAGTATACCTGGAGAGAGTTCCAGGAGTCAACGCCCCTGCGGCCCGGTCTGTGACCTGGCCTCATGTTGGATCAGAGCCTGATCAACCAGGCTGTTACTGCTGGCCGCACGCAGTTCAACGTACGAACCACAGCCTGGCTGGTCAGGTCATCCGATGAACTGAATGATCTCGTCACAGTTGCCCAGCATTGGGTGTGATGACGTCACACAGGGAACTGCAGGCCGGTTACAACCGATTAGCAGCACCCAAGTGGTCAGCCAACCACCTCTCCGTTTAACCCGTTCTGGGTACGCAACACCCGGCCATAGGCCAGGCTCGTCTGGTGCTTTCCTGGTCAATCCAGGCTGTTGCTCTTGGTAACCAACAGATCGACATACCCATCACAACCTGGTTGATCTGGCACCTGGTGAAAATACTTGTCCAGTTTCCTCTTGAAGACTTCTACACTTGTCCCAGCAGTGTTTCTGGTAAGACGTTGAATAGCCTTGGGTCACGCATGTTGATACAATGTTCTCGTACTGTGCACACTGCACCTTTACTTTTCACTGGCTTTATTTTGCACTTCCTCCCATATCTCTCACTGCAGTATGTTGTTATGGCAGTGTATAGATTTGGGACCAGGCCCTCAAGTACTTTCCAGGTATATATTATCATATATCTCTCTCTTCTCCGCTCCAATGAGTACATATTAAAACGTTAAGGTGTACCCAGTAATTTAAATGATTTAGTTGCTCAATGCGAGCCGTAAATGATCTCTTTATCTGTTGCAGGTCTGATATTTCTCCTGCACTGAACGGGGCTGTCAACAATGAGCAATATTCCAAATGAGTAAGCACAAGCGATTTGAAAAGAGTCACTATGAGTATTATTTCCCCTTGTTTTGGAAGTTCTCATTATCCACCCCTTCATCTTCCTGACTGTCATGACCTTGGTCTTATTGTGTTCTTTGAAAGGAAGGTCAGCTTACATACTTACTCCCAAGTGTTTCACGTATTTCTTTCCATCTATTTCACGATCCTCTTGAGTTCTGTATGCAGTGTTCCTTTTGAGTACATAAATTTTTTCCATAACTAAGAAGCTGAAACTTATCACCATTGAAATTCATAATATTCTCTACTGTCCACTGGAAAATCCTGCTTATTTCTTCCTGCAGTTTTCCAGTGTCTTCTACAGAAGTGACTCATGTTTGTTTTAGTGTCATCTGCAAATGATGGAACAAAACTACAATGGATAAGAAACAGAAGAGGTGCCAGGACAGTGCCATAGGGTACGAAGCTTTTTACTTCGCTAATGTTCTGTGTGTTAGAAACTTGAAAATCCATCTGCCTACCTTCCCCGCTATGCTCTCATTTTGTGTCCAATTACCCTAAGATCACATTTGTCAAAAGCCTTTGCAAAATCTTTGTATCACATTTGCATTTTTTTTTTTTTTCCCAACGCCTCCGTGATTCTGTCAAAGTGGTTCAGCAGCTATGACAGGATGGAAATAAATGGTATAAAATACCGACACAATGGAAAAATAAAAACAAAAGCAGTATAATGTGATCCTTTATTGACAACGTTTCGCCCACGCAGTGGGCTTTATCGAGTCACAAACAGATCTACCTGGATAAAAGAAACAAGAGTATTTATAGGATTTAGTCTGGTGGAGAATGCTGGGTCAGGTGGAGAATGCTGCATGTGACAGTCTTCAAAGTAGGGTGATAGTTTAAAACCTTGGGTAACTTAAAGGACCTGCAGTGTTCCATTCTTGAGTTCTATGTGGGATAGCGATGAAGAAGTTTCTTGGCAATAGGTTCAGCTATGTTGTAGAAACCGTTGTTCTGGTTGAAGTTGTTGGATATACAGATAAGTGATGATTCCAGGATTCTACGGTATTGAGTGTTGTCTTCTCTGGCGATGAGTCTTGCGTTTCTGTAGTTGATTAAATGGTTGTGTGAATTTCGGTGTTGAACACAGGCATTCCTTGGGTCCTCAGATCTGCCTGCGTACTGGTGTTTTGAAATACGTGTTTGTAGGTCTCTGGATGTTTCACCGACGTATAATTTGCTGCAGTCATTACAAGGAATTGTGCATACTCCTGCAGTGGATTGAAGCTTGTCCTGTCTGTTACTGGTAATGTCCTTGATGGTGGTGGATGTGTAGGTAGATACCCGGAATGAGGTATTGGAAAAAATGTTGAAAACGTTTTTGGCAATGGAGTTGGTGGGGAGGACTATGTATCTTTTCTCGGCAGTGTCTTCTCTGGGTGTGTTGAAGATGTTTAATGCCCGTCGTCTGCAGTCTCTAATGAAGTGATGAGGATAGTGAAGTTTAGAAAAAACTTGCTCAATGAGGGAGCATTCTTCCTCAAGGAACTCACTGCTGCAGATCTTCCTCTTCCAGCCAGCGATTTCATCGACCTTGTTGAACTATGTGTGGGCTTTACATGTTTCTCTTTCGAAAATCAACTCTTTCAGCAAACTTTTGGACTACCCATGGGATCGCCACTTAGTGCCGTCCTTGCGAACTAATATATGGAACATCTGGAAGCCGAGCGTTTTTCCACTATTATTCCCTCTTCTGTCACCTGGCTCCGTTATGTTGACGACATTCTCATCATTACTCCCAGACGCTTCAACGTTCAAGCTCTCCAACACAAGCTCAACCAGGTCGAGCCATCAATCC
Organism: Cherax destructor; assembly: GCA_009830355.1. NCBI lineage: Eukaryota > Metazoa > Arthropoda > Malacostraca > Decapoda > Parastacidae > Cherax > Cherax destructor. Next base: position 45,430 of record WNWK01010124.1, read on the forward strand.
AGTTTACACTAGAAGAAGAAGTCGACAACACCCTATCATTCCTTGATGTTCTTCTCTGCAAAGCTGACAATGAACTTCGTTTTAAAGTCTATCGAAAACCTACCAACCAACACGATCTTCTCCACTTCTACTCTCACAACGACACCAAGACTAAACGTGGTGTAATTATAGGCTTTTTCCTGCGCGCACTCAGAATCTGCAGCAGTGAGTTCTTTGAGGAAGAATGCTCCCTTATTGAGCAAGTTTTTTCTAAACTACACTGTCCTCATCACTTCATTAGAGACTGCAGACGACGGGCATTAAACATCTTCAACACACCCAGAGAAGACACTGCCGAGAAAAGATACATAGTCCTCCCCACCAACTCCATTGCCAAACACGTTTCCAACATTTTTTCCAATACCTCATTCTGGGTATCTACCTCCACATCCACCACCATCAAGGACATTACCAGTAACAGACAGGACAAGCTTCAATCCACTGCAGGGGTATACACAATTCCTTGTAATAACTGCAGCAAATTATACGTCGGCGAAACATCCAGAGACCTCCAAACACGTATTTCAGAACACCAGTACGCAGGCAGATCTGACGACTCAAGAAATGCCTGTGTTCAACACCGAAATTCACACAACCATTTAATCAACTACAGAAATGCAAGACTCATCGCCAGAGAAGACAACACTCAATACCGTAGAATCCTGGAATCATCACTTATCTGTATATCCAACAACTTCAACCAGAACAACGGCTTCTACAACATAGCTGAACCTATTGCCAAGAAACTTCTTCATCGCTATCCCACATAGAACTCAAGAATGGAATACTGCAGGTTCTTTAAGTTACCTAAGGTTTTAAACTATCACACTACTTTAAAGACTGTCACATGCAGCATTCTCCGCCTGACCCAGCATTCTCCACCTGACTAAATCCTATAAATACTCTTGTTTCTTTTATCCAGGTAGATCTGTTTGTGACTCGATAAAGCCCACTGCGTGGGCGAAACGTTGTCAATAAAGGATCACATTATACTGCTTTTGTGTTTATTTTTCCAGCTATGACAGGCATGATAGTCCAGTTTTTAAGGTGCCCTGGTTTGAGTTATGCAGATTGTGCTGTTCCATGAAGTTTGTAATATGACATCTTATCACTCTTTCGTAGATTTTTATGATGAGGGAAGTAAAGTCTACTGGTTCGCAAGTTTTAGCTGGTGCTCTACTACTTCCCTTATGCAAAGGAGCTATGTCTGCACTCTTTAAGATCTCAGGAATTTCACCTAGATCTCTTTCTCCAAAAAATATTGAGGACTCGTGTTAGTGGTACTTTACACATTTTTTTATAAATAGGGAATTCCATGATTCTGGTCCAGGTGCTGAGTGAACGGGCATGTTCACAATTTATTTTTCGAATTCTATGGGATTAGTGCTAATAACATATTCTATTAAATAGATAAAACAGAGAGTGGGAGAAAAGAGGGAGAGACAGAAAGAGAGAGAGAGAGAGAAGAGAGAGAGAGAGAGAGAGAGAGAGAGAGAGAGAGAGAGAGAGAGAGAGAGAGAGAGAGCATTAGATTTACTTCAGTCTATAGTATAAAACCATAACAGGCCTACATCAAGGGACATACGCTGCTTAGCAGATGCTGACACTATTGACAAGGTCTGGAATACCCACATTGAGATTAACCCAACAACAGATACCTATAAAAAGACAGGAGCTTACGACGACGTTTCTCTTTTTATATGTGCGGGTTGTGTGTGTATTGTTCCAGTCACGGTATTGTGCCTTTTTTGTTATTTAACAGATACCTGGTGGGAAACTGTCACACTATTGCTGCACATGTAGACAGAGTTCAAAACACTGCATCAAAAAATTATAATATAACTTCTATGGCCACTGTAGAGGGAACGGATCTAATACCCAGCAACGAAGCAAATCCTGGACCTGTCAGCTCTCCTCCTACTCCTGATAGTACACCTGCCATCACTGCTCCAGCACCTGCTGGTACACTTGGCAGAAGTGCACCATCTTCCGATACCGAGTCAGATTTTTCTCCACCAGAGTAAGGTACAGCTAATAATCAGGTGACTGACACTGCACCTGAACAAGTACTGGGCCAAAGGACGAACTGCAGAAATATATCTGGTAGAGCTGGACGAGGGCGTGGTAGAGGACGTGGTAGAGGACGTGGTAGAGGACGTGGTAGAAGACGTGGAAGAGAAAGAGGTAGCCACCTACAGCCGTCTCACCTTCCACCAACACAGTCCCAGGAAAACGATCACCAGGAACATAATTATTGGACTCACCAGCAGCAGAACCTACAGAGAAATCAGCTGCTGAATCAGCAACGAAATACAAGAGGTGCAGTAAATAGGAGTCCACCCTCCCTGACACCTAGGCAGCGCTCCCGCTGTCACTGGAGGAGGCACACCACTAACAACTGCCTGCGAGATACCAGGTGCAATTACTGCCCCAAGAAGAGATGCCAAGAAGACCACTGTAGTAAAAAAAAGGACATTCACAGATTGAATCACCAGTTCTTTAAGAGATTGATATTCGGAACATACCAGCAAGATCTGAGAACTGGTGAACACTCACCCAACTACTCCTTTCTAGGATCAGCAGGTGTACTACCTGTCTGGATGGCAAGCACCTGACATATCCATCAACTCACGCTGAACACAGTCATCAGGAGCCAGTCTAACATTATCCTGTCGGCCAACGTTAGAGTCTTCATTACCAATGCTGGGAAGCTCAGGCATAGTTTCGTGAACTCTCAGCGTCCCGACATAATTGCCGTTGTTGAGACATTTTTGGACGAAAGAACTCTTGACAATTTTGCTAGAATTGCTGGCTACATCTCATGGATGAGAAGATACAGGCATGGACTAGGAGGCGTTGCCGTATGCTATTCTAAAAGTGTACATGACCAGCTTATTGATGTTGCCATCTCTAATTACCTGACAATGATGTTATTCAAGCTATGCATAACACTTGTACCTCTTTATTAGTGTGTGCAGTGTACAGACCTCAGTGACAACAACCAGACCCCATCAACTTCCTGATGGAAAATATGGACTCCCTTCTGCTACAACATAAATGTCAACATATTATAAATGTTGGTAACCTCAACCAACATCGTGCATTGTTTAACATGAGAAACTTTGTTGACTACCCTACTCACATCTTTGGCTACTCCCTCGACCCAGTAGTGAATGATCTGTCTGAAGGCATAATCGCTTCCCAACCCCATTGGATCATCTGATCACAAGGCTGTGTTTACGACACTGAAAAATCGAAAAGAACGAGATGAAGAATCTGCACCTATAACGTATGTGACGAAGCCTTCAGATCAGCCTTGGTTTGGCTTTAGTTGTCGAGAGGCTGCTACTGCTAAAGTGGTACCTCGACTTACGATATTTTTTCATTCCAGAATGCTGTTCAAGTGCCATTACCAAACGAATTTATCTCCTTAAGAAATAATGTAAAATAGACCAGTCTGTTTAGACCCCTAAAAGTACACTTACAAAAGCATTTAAAAAAATAAACTTACATAAAAGAGTGTGTTTGGGGACCATCGTAAGTCGAGGTACCACGAGGTATATGGCTTGGAGATGTAAGAAGCATCCCAATATCTACAACAGGAACATGCACAAGCAAGCTTATTGGCAAGTGGGAGAAGTTCAGAAGTGGGTCATCTCTAGATATGAGACTGACAAAAAGACAACTGGGATCAAGAAGAGTGGGCTCCAAAACCTGTTGATCATTGATTAAGGAACGACAATGAAAGGAACGACTTAATGAAATTATTCAGCCTCTAAATCGGCAGGATGGGACTGTCTGTACTAGTAGCCGAACACTTTTGCTGCTAAGATGCAAGTTCTTGATCCAAAAACAGAACCTCCTTAGCTAGCCGCAAGAACTGTGTCAGAATTGTCAGCGGTGGTAATAAGGCAGGATTAACTACCGTCACCTCTAAATCGCATCTTTCAGCGCTGCCTAGCACAGTGTAAATGGTCAACTCTGTTTACAAAAATAAGAGCAGATCAGAAATCAGCAACTAGAGACCAGTGTCACTCTTGTCAATTACTGGCAAGGAAATGAGACAATAATCTCACTACCGCTCGCTTCTTTGAGACCGTCATTCAGCATAACTTCAGAAAAGATCAGTCTCCTGCTCATCCGCTGTTAAACCTCTCCACTATGAGGCACAAGTCACTAGATGAACCCTAGGTCAGCTGTGTAGTAGCACTAGACATTGCTGGTGCTATCGACCGAGTATGGCACCAGGGATTATTGGAAAGCACTAGGAGTCGCCGGCTCTGCACTGTGCCGCGTCAGTGACTACCTTCAAGGTAGATCTCTAAGAGTAGTAGTTCTCAACGGGACGGAGTCAATAAAACACTCTATTGGTGAAAGTGTTCCACAAGTGTGCTTGAGCCATTGTTATGGAATGTTTACTTCAATGATCTTCTCTCATTCCAGAATCCCATGACTATGCAGACAACTGTACTCTGACATTTACTTTTCCAAGAGAAGAAATACCAGCTGCTCCAAGTTACATCAATCACCAACTTACAGCTGTATCAGCCAGGGTAAAACAATGTCAGGTCACATTTGCTCCTGAGGAAACACAAATGATGTTCGTCTTTAGGCATCATAATTGTAATTCTAGAGAAGTGGTAAGAATGAATGGGAGTGTGTTGGTAGCCGGGGATGAAGTTGATATCCTTGGGGTGAAATCTGATTCTAAACTGACTATGAAGAACCACACTGGAAATCTTGCTCACAATTTGGCCAGGAAGCATACAGCACTTAGACGTATCTCGCATCTGCTCGACAGTATAGGTTGCAAGATTTTGTACGAAGCACAAGTAAGTTCACACTGAGTAGGCTCCACTTTTTTGGATTGCCTTCCCCTCGTCTCATATGCTACTTCTTGACGGAATAGAGAACAGAGCAAGATAACTCATATCTCGCCTGGACCCAACACTGGAGGGATGTGGGTGGCCTTGTTATGTAAAAGGCAAATATTGTCAAGGTACCATACTTAACTCCACTCCCAGGACAGCGAGAAGTGAGCTTCTACACAACAAGACGGGCAGCAAACAACAACTACACTCTAGCTCTACTCTTCTCCAGAACATCCCTTCATCTGAGATCATTTATTTCTAGGATGACTCGTGTCTGGAACATGATCGTACAGCATAACAACATCAACAAAATAAAGTCAGCTGATCAAATGAAATCGCTGGCTCACAGATGGCTCCAACTTCATTCTGTTCCCTATTTGTATATCTTATAACAATAAAAAGGTTTTCAAATAAGCTAATGAAGATAACAGTTCTTAGCTTATAAATAAAGTTAGGAACCCTTAACCTAACCTTGCAAAACCCTGTAAAAAAGAGAGAGATAGAGAGAGCCACCACCGATTGGAATGCTCTTCTTCAAGAGGATGTTGACAACCAGGTGAAAGCCTTCACTGGACACATCTTTAATCTACAGCAAGAACACATCCTTCACCGGCAGTATGTGACGAAGCCTACAGATCAGCCTTGGTTTGGCTGTCATTGTAGCGAGGCTGCTACTGCTAAGTACAAGGCATGGCGAAGGTATAAGAGACATCCTACCACCTATAACAGGAGCTTGCACAGGCAAGCCTGTAGGCATATGGGTGGAGTTCAAAAGTGGGCCATCGCTAAATGGGAAGTGGACACATAAAGAAAGCTAACATCAGGGAGTAGGCTCCAAAACCTGGTGGTCCCTGGTCAAGGACAGACAAGGTTATCTGCCTGATGATCTCATTCCACCTCTAAATCGACAGGATGGGACCACCTCTACTAGTAGTCAAGAGAAAGCGAACCTCTTTGCCAAACACTTTGCTACCAAAATGCAAGGGACCCTCCTTGGCTAGCTGCAGGAATTGTGTCAAAACTGTCAGTGGTGACAATAAGGCAGGAGAAGGTGCATTTCCTTCTTAAATCGCTTGACCAAGAAAAGGCTGTGAGCCCTTTTATATACCTTTGAAGAGTTTCGAGAGTTTATCTACTCTCTGAGCCCGGCCATGGGCCAGGCTCGTCTGGTGCTTGCCTGGTCAACCAGGCTCTTGCTGCTGGAGGCCCGCTGCCCCACATATCCATCACAGCCTGGTTGATTTGACACCTGGTGAAGATACTTGTCCAGTTTCCTCTTGAAGGCTTCTACACTGGTTCCAGCCATGTTTCGGATATCTTCTGGTAAGATGTTGAATAATCTGGGACCCCGGATGTTAATACAGTGCTCCCGTATTGTCCCCAGCGTACCCCTGCTCATCACTGGGTTTATTTTACACTTCCTCCCATATCTCTCACTCCAGTATGTTGTTATGGCAGTGTGCAGATTTGGGACCAGGCCCTCAAATACTTTCCAGGTATATATTATCATGTATCTCTCTCCTCCGCTTCAATGAGTACATGTTCAAAACTTGAAGGCGTTCCCAATAATTTAGATGGTTCAATGGCTCAATGTGAGCCGTAAACGATCTCTGAATTTGTTCCAGCTCTGATATTTCTTCTGCCCTGAACGGGGCCGTCAGCACTGAGCAGTATTCTAAGTGAGGGAGCACTAGCGATTTGAAGAGTGTCACCATCGGCATTATTTCCCTTGTTTTGAAAGTTCTCAATACCCACCCCGTCATCTTCCTGGCTGTTGAGATCTTTGTCTTATTATGGTCTTTAAAAGACAGATCAGCAAACATAATTATTCCCAAGTCCTTTACGTGTTCCTTTCGTTCTATGTGGTGACCCTCTTGCGTTTTGTATATGGTGTTCCTTTTGAGTCTTCATTTTTTCCATACCTAAGCAGCTGAAACTTATCACCATTGAACGTCATGTTGTTCTCCACTGCCCACTGGAAGACCCTGCTTATGTCCTCCTGTAATTTTTCAGTGTCCTCTACCGTAGTGACTTTCATGATTGTTTTAGTATCATCTGCAAATGATGATAGGAAAGTGTGCTGGGTGTTTTTATCTATGTCTGCTATGAGGATGAGAAACAGCAGAGGTGCCAGGACAGTGCCTTGGGGCACTGAGCTTTTGACCTCGCTGATGCTGGATCTTGCCCTGTTCACTACTACTTTTTGTGTCCTGTGTGTTAGGAACTCAAAAATCCATCTGCCTACCTTCCCCGTAATGCCTATGGCCCTCATTTTGTGCGCTATCACTCCATGATCGCATTTGTCAAACGCCTTTGCAAAATCTGTGTAAATCACATCTGCGTTTTGGCTGTCTTCCAACGCCTCCGTAATTCTGTCATACTGGTTCAGCAGCTATGACAGGCATGATCGTCCCACTCTAAAGCCATGCTGGTTCGGGTTATGTTGGTTGTGCTGGTCCATGAAGTTTGTAATCTGCCGTCTCATCACTCTTTCAAAGATTTTTATGATGTGAGAAGTTAGGGCTACTGGTCTGTAATTTTTAGCTAGTGCTCTACTACCTCCCTTATGCAAAGGAGCTATGTCTGCACTCTTTAAGGCCTCCGGTATTTCACCTAGATCTAAGCTCTTTCTCCAAAGAACACTACGGGCTCTTGCTAATGGTACTTTGAACTTCTTTATAAATAAAGCATTCCATGAATCTGGTCCAGGTGCTGAGTGAGTGGGCATGTTGTCCATTTCTTTTTCCAAATCTATGGGATTTGTACTAATGTCAGTTAGTTGGTCTGTGCGGCCTTCTGCTGGAGTGAAAAATATTTCTGCATTTTCTACCTTGCTGTCATTTAGTGGGTTGCTGAACACTGATTCATACTGTTCTTTTAGGATTTCACTCATTTCCTGTTCATCATCAGTATACGAATCTTCTCTCAATAATGGTCCAATTCTGCAGGTAGTTCTTAGCTTGGATTTTGCATAGGAATAGAAATATTTTGGGTTTCTTGCAATATCCTGTATGGCTCTTTGTTCCCTTTGTATTTCTTCTGTTAGGTATGACATCTTAAGTTTTTGCTCTAATTCAGTGATCTCTCGGTTAAGGCTACCTCTCCTCTGTTGCAACATATTTGTGTTTTTCAACAATTCAGTAACCCGTTTTCTTCTTCTGTACCATCTCCTACGCTCTCTCTCTATATCTGATCTTCTTCTGGGTTTCCTCAATGGTACGTACTTCATACATACCTTGTATGCTTCTGTATTCAGCTTCTCTAGGCACTGGTGGGGATTTAGGGTGCTCATGTCTGATTCCCATGATATGTCTGATAGCTCTTGGTTTATTTTTTCCCAGTCAATTCTATGGTTATTAAAATTAAACTTACTGAACATCCCGTCTCTAACATTAGTGACGCAGTTCCCTAACCCTGAGTTAATACTCGTTTGAACTTCTATGATGTTATGATCAGAGTATATTGTTTTTGTAACTGTTATGTCTCTGATTAGTTCCTCGTTGTTTGTGAATATCAAATCCAGGGTATTTTCATTTCTAGTGGGATCAATTATCTGTTGGTTTAATGAGTACTTTTCACAAAGCCTCATTAGTTCCCTGGTATGTGCCTGTTGAGCCAGGGTACGCCCAGGAGATATTTCTGGTATAATATTATGTTGCCTCATCTTCCATTTTACATGAGGGAGATTAAAATCTCCAAGGAGTAAAATGCTTGGGGTGGGATTCTCTAGCCTATCCAGATAGCTATCTATCTTCCTTAACTGATCTGTGAATTCCTCCGCAGTTGCTGATGGTGGTTTGTATACTAGGATAATTACTAGGATAATTTATTGCCGAGGATTTCTACTATATCATTCGTAGCATTCAACACTTCTGTGCAACAGAGAGTATCTTTTATATAGAGTCCTACTCCTCCCTGTGACCTATTAATTCTATCACATCTATACATGTTATAGTTTTCTATCTTAATCTCTCCGTCCAAAACATCCCTTTTATGTGTTTCTGTAAATGCCCCAAACATGGCATTCGCTTCTGATAGGAGTCCACTAATATAACTAACTTTGTCATTTTTATTTGATTTCAGACCCTGAATATTTCCAAATATGAAGCAGGAGTTACCATTTGGGATGTTTGGTGTTTCTTTGTGTTTCGTTAGTACCACTGGTGATGTCCTACCTGGTATGGCCCCTATAGACCATACCCCTGGTTTCTCCAGTACTGACTTTGATTGTTCATATGGCCCTGATGAGCTGGTGCCTGTCTTGGCATGTCCCGCTGTGCTGCCCATCTGTCCCCTCTGTACCATTTCCCCCTTTTGTCTCTTTCTTTGATCTGGTGGTTTCTCTTTATATCTAAAAAAGATTGCAGTTCATTTTCCCTTTCCCTGCTTTCTCTGTATCGTACTGTTCCCTTTATATGGTGGTCTGGGCAGCTCAGGTCATAACATTCTCTGGACTGTGTTGAAGCTTGACACATCACTGGATGGAAGTATCTGCACTCTTTGTTGAAACGACACTTTCCTTTCCTTAACATGTTGGCACATTTTCTGGTGTGTTTATTCCAGCAAGTTCTGCCATATAGGCACATACCTTTTGCATAGAATCTGCAAATGTTTTGACTGCCTATATTTACTGATGTTGTGTCTTCCCAAAGATCTGCCGAATTATCTGCGTTTTCTTCCTCTCTTTCCACTCCTTGGTTTTCCTCTTTATCTGCGCTTTCCTCCTTTGATGACATGGGGCCAACATTTTCCCTGGAGGAGGACTCCCCTACTATATCTGTACTAGAGGCTATGGCTGTGGTGGCTGTGGAGGAGTCTTTAACCAAATCTGGATTTTTACTATAGCTGGGTCAGTCCTAGGGCTGGGGGCTGAGTTAGCTAATTTTTTTGTCTACTGTGTTTTTTTCCAGTGGATGACTGTTTATTTTTGGTTCAATTGTTGTAGGCTGGTCATTCTGTGTGTTAGACTTTACTCCTCTCCTATCTTCCCATGTTCTATATACACCGGGGAGACTATTCAATAGTTCCTCTTTTTTTCATGCTTATTGTTTATTAACCTCCTGAGTGCTTTCCTGATATCTGTCCATAGTTCCACATCCTTGTTGCAGATCCAGAAACACCTTTCTAGATGGATGTCATTTTTGGTTGCTGTGTTAATTCTTGAACATGTAACATGATGTTTTGAAAAGCAAAAGTTGCATGTGATTCTGGATTTTTTCCCAAGAGCCTTTTCACATGTCCCACAGGTATACTGTACTGCCATCCTGCCTTTATCCTATTTGCAACTGTGTACCACTAGAACCCTATTTTCATTTTACCTTACTGCTCTGCACTCAGGAGTGGTGATGAGGTCAATGCATGGGTATGTGGGATGTACTGATTATGGAGACTTACTACACATCATATTATATTATTGTTATAATATGCATTTACTTCGGTTTGTTCACTGTATAACTTTCCATATTTATTCCTCTCTGATCACTCGTATATATATTTTAATTTGCTGGTCTTGCTGAGATCCTCACACTGGTCTAGACAGGATATTGTGGTATGGTGTATATGGTGTTTTATGGTTGTGTATGGTATGCCTCCGTGGCTGTCTGGCAACACTGCCAGACGTATGACTGAAGCACACCACTCAGGTGCCTGCACTAGCATGCGATGCCATGTTTTAAACCACCTTCATTTTCTTTAATCACTATCCTTGTTTTCCCCTGTCAAATTAGGTTCACTAGGTCTTTCTATTATGTCCTAATATTCTAGTCCATTCGTTATATGTGGTAACTCAAATCTATGAATATCACTTGTCACATGACCACACCAGGGCAAGTAGTGTTACCCACACTGCCACACAGTCTATTGTTTTTTTTTTTTAATTTACACTTATTTTATCACTGTGCTGTACGCTGGTTATTATAAGGATATACACTATATTAATTTAAGATACGCTTTTCTTTTCACTGCACTATACTGGGGTCATTGCTTTATTTTCCACACGGCACCTCTAACTCGCATCTTTCTGCACTGCCTAGTACAGTGTAAATGACCTTCTCTGTGGAAAGAGGCAAATGTAGTCCCTGTTCACAAAAAGAGCAGAGCAGAAATCAACAACTACAGACCAGTGTCACTCCTGTCAATCACTGGCAAGATCCTTGAGACAATAATCTCAAGACAAATGACAGAGTTTTTTGACTACCACCTACTACTTTGTGACCGTCAATATGGCTTCAGGAAAGGTTACTCTTCTGCTGATCTGTTGTTAAACCTCTACACTAAATGGCACCAGTCACTGGATGAATCCAAAATGCTTTCGACCGAGAGTGGCACAGTGTTGGCAAAACTGCAGGCACTGGGAATTGCAGGCTCTACGCTATGTCTCCTCAGTGATTACCTTCATGGTAGATCTCTAAGGGTAGTTCTCAATGAAACAGAATCAGCAAGACATCCTATTGAAGCAAGTGTTCCACAAGGAAGTGTGCTGGGACCATTGTTATGGAAAGTCTACTTCAATGTCCTTCTTCATCTCATTCCAGAATCCCATGCATTTGCAGATGACTGTACTCTGACATTCACTTATCCAAGAGAAGAAATGCCAGCTGCTCTAAGCTACATCAATCACCAGCTAAGAGCTATATCAGCTTGGGAAAACCGATGGCAGGTAACATTTGCACCTGAGAAAACACAAATGATGAGGGTCTCTAGGCACCATGATGGTAATGCTGGAGCAGTAGTAAGTATGAATGGGAGAGTGTTGGTACCTGGGGAAGAAGTTTATATCCTTGGGGTGAAATTTGACTCCAAACTGACCATGAAGAACCACGTTGTAAATCTTGCAAACAAGACAGCCAGGAAGCTTACAGCACTTCGACGTATCTCGCATCTGCTTGACAGTAGGGGTTGCAAGATTCTGTATGAGGCATAAGTACTAATAAAACTAATCACTACACATCGCTACTCATGTAGTCATCAGGAGAAGAAACTTAAACAAACTACGTGTATCCTGATGGAAGAAAGTAGAAGAACAACAACAACAAGAGGAGGAGGAGGAGCAGAAGAAGAAGCAGCATCTTTCTTAGTTGAGTCCAGGATGAAGTTCTGTAATGTGTAAGCTCTATAGAATTCTTAAATTCAAAGTAATCTGTGGTTAAATATAAGTTCTGGAGATTTCTTAAATTCAAAGTAATCTGAGGTTTAATATGTAAGTTCTAGAGATTTCTTAAATTGATAAAGTAATCTGTACTTTATCAATAATTGCAAAATCATTTGGACTCCAGATGATTTTATAGTTATACGTTCATACATTAATACATCCATCCATACTACGAAGTCTTATAGATTGATAATGCTAACTGCTTGATAAAAGAAAATGCAGCAAATGTATTCTTGGTATGATGCACAGGGTTTGAACGAGTATGACTAGAGGAGCCATGATAATATCGTATAAAATACACAGACAAATTGTTAGGGTAGATAGACAGATGAAACACTCGAGAAGAAACACACGAGTTAAAGGAAATTCAAAAACTATTTCTCGAGCTTCAGAGTTGTCAGGAAGTGGAAGGACGTTGACAAGGTAGAGGAGATTGACTACACTTATAACTTTAAGTTCAGGTATAAAAGATCCCATGAGTCTAGGAGAAAGGGAACACGGTGGCGGCCAGTTAAGAGGCTTAGATTCGATTAAAGAGTTAAGAGGCTTAGACTTGACCCTTGCCACCAAAAATAGTTGAGCACAAACAGGAGAGTACACTCACACAGAGTACATTTTGAAGAAAGGAACTGAATACTATAAACTCTGGGAAAATCTTTTGGTAGAGACGAAATGATTATAAAATTTTAAAAACTAAAGCAACTGATAGGATGGATACAGACAATTTGAACTGCAAGTACAAGAAAAATAAAGAGATTTTAATTGATGTTAAAAAACATAGACGGAACTCAGGGATGATTGGAAATGCATTTTCATTCTCTATGTAATTGGCAAAGAGGAATGAACCGGAAATAGAAGAGGTGGAGGCAAAATCAATGCATAGTTTTTTGAATAGGAATGAAAGAGGTCAAGATGCCAGATACCAGAGATGCCGAATGATAAAGCTGTAGAGGAAGACATGGAACTGTGACTACCTCCGTAAATACATAATGGTGAAAAACAACTGTATCATACGCTGAGTACATCTTATATTCAGTGAGCATCACATGTAGTACATACAGTAGTGAGGGTGCTAATGAAGAGCACCAGTCCCACACAAGGTAACTACTAGTTGAAGAAGTTAGCCAGTCTGAGTGAGGAACAAGCCCCAGGGTAGCTTACCTTGAGAAACAAGCCCCTGGGTAGCCTACCTTGAGGAACAAGCCCCTGCGTAGCCTACCTTGAGGAACAAGCCCCTGGGTAGCCTACCTTGAGGAACAAGCCCCTGGGTAGCCTACCTTGGGGAACAAGCCCCTGCGTAGCCTACCTTGAGGAACAAGCCCCTCAGTAGCCTACCTTGAGGAACAAGCCCCTGGGTAGCCTACCTTGAGGAACAAGCCCCTGGGTATCCTACCTTGAGGAACAAGCCCCTGGGTAGCCTACCTTGAGGAACAAGCCCCTGGGTAGCCTACCTTGAGAAACAAGTCCCAGGGTAGCCTATCTTGAGGAACAAGCCCCAGGGTAGCCTACCCTGAGGAACAAGTCACAGGGTAGCCTACCTTGAGGAACAAGTCACAGGGTAGCCTACCTTGAGGAGCAAGCCCCTGGGTAGCCTACCTTGAGGAACAAGCCGTATGGTAGCCTACCTTGAGGAACAAGCCCTATGGTAGCCTACCTTGAGGAACAAGCCCCATGGTAGCCTACCTTGAGGAACAAGCTCTATGGTAGCCTACCTTGAGGAACAAGCCCTATGGTAGCCTACCTTGAGGAACAAGCCCTATGGTAGCCTACCTTGAGAAACAAGTCCCAGGGTAGCCTACCTTGAGGAACAAGTCCCATGGTAGCCTACCTTGAGGATCAAGCCCCATGGTAGCCTACCTTGAGGATCAAGCCCCATGGTAGCCTACCTTGAGGAACAAGCCCCATGGTAGCCTACCTTGAGGAACAAGCCCCAGGGTAGCCTACCTTGAGGAACAAGTCCCAGGGTAGCCTACCTTGAGAAACAAGCCCCAGGGTAGCCTACCTTGAGGAACAAGTTCCAGGGTAGCCTATCTTGAGGAACAAGTCCCAGGGTAGCCTACCTTGAGGAACAAGTCCCAGGGTAGCCTACCTTGAGGAACAAGTCCCAGGGTAGCCTACCTTGAGGAGCAAGCCCCAGGGTAGCCTACCTTGAGGAACAAGCCGTATGGTAGCCTACCTTGAGGAACAAGCCCTATGGTAGCCTACCTTGAGGAACAAGCCCCAGGGTAGCCTACCTTGAGGAACAAGCCCCATGGTAGCCTACCTTGAGGAACAAGCCCCAGGGTAGCCTACCCTGAGGAACAAGTCACAGGGTAGCCTACCTTGAGGAACAAGTCCCAGGGTAGCCTACCTTGAGAAACAAGTCCCAGAGTAGCCTACCTTGAGGAGCAAGCCCCTGGGTAGCCTACCTTGAGGAACAAGCCGTATGGTAGCCTACCTTGAGGAACAAGCCCTATGGTAGCCTACCTTGAGGAACAAGCCCCATGGTAGCCTACCTTGAGGAACAAGTCCCAGGGTAGCCTATCTTGAGGAACAAGTCCCAGGGTAGCCTACCTTGAGGAACAAGTCACAGGGTAGCCTACCTTGAGGAACAAGTCCCAGGGTAGCCTACCTTGAGGAACAAGCCCCAGGGTAGCCTACCTTGAGGAACAAGCCCCATGGTAGCCTACCTTGAGGAACAAGCCCCAGGGTAGCCTACCCTGAGAAACAAGTCACAGGGTAGCCTACCTTGAGGAACAAGTCCCAGGGTAGCCTACCTTGAGAAACAAGTCCCAGGGTAGCCTACCTTGAGGAGCAAGCCCCTGGGTAGCCTACCTTGAGGAACAAGCCGTATGGTAGCCTACCTTGAGGAACAAGCCCTATGGTAGCCTACCTTGAGGAACAAGCCCCATGGTAGCCTACCTTGAGGAACAAGCCCCATGGTAGCCTACCTTGAGGAACAAGTCCCAGGGTAGCCTACCTTGAGAAACAAGCCCCAGGGTAGGCTACCTTGAGGAACAAGCCCCAGGGTAGCCTATCTTGAGGAACAAGTCCCAGGGTAGCCTACCTTGAGGAACAAGTCCCAGGGTAGCCTACCTTGAGGAGCAAGCCCCAGGGTAGCCTACCTTGAGGAACAAGCCGTATGGTAGCTTACCTTGAGGAACAAACCCTGTGGTAGCCTACCTTGAGGAACAAGCCCCATGGTAGCCTACCTTGAGGAGCAAGCCCCAGGGTAGCCTACCTTGAGGAACAAGCCCTATGGTAGCCTACCTTGAGGAACAAGCCGTATGGTAGCCTACCTTGAGGAACAAGCCCCATGGTAGCCTACCTTGAGGAACAAGCCCCTGGGTAGCCTACCTTGAGGAACAAGCCCCTTAGTAGCCTACCTTGAGGAACAAGCCCCTGGGTAGTCTACCTTGAGGAACAAGCCCCATGGTAGCCTACTTTGTAACTAGGCTCTGCTTTACAGATTCACTTCCTCGCACTCATTAATCAACCATACAAGAGTTCCGTCCTCTGTAAGGGTTAATAAGCTGCATAGCTGTAAATAATATTGGTGTGGTGGGGAATATACTGGTACAAAAAACTTCTAATATCTAGTATATACTTTACTCCTAAAATTCTTGTCTGCTTGTCCTTTAAGGCCAGATACTAGAAGCCTTTTCTTACAGTACGTGTGACTAATATAAACCATCCATTTACTAGGCATCTTCACCGAATATGCGCTACTCTCCACCACTGACTATCCACTGCACATCATTTACAACCATGGGCTGTACACCACTACCAGTCATCCAAAAGACAAACACAACCCATCTGTTTGATACACCACCAACCATCCATTACATACCACCACCAACCATGAACTATACAACACCACCAGCAATCCACCACACACCACCAACCTTCCACAACACACCACTAACAATAAACTATACACCACCAACAACTACGAACTATACGCCACAAAAATCGCAATAAAATATGCAACACTATCTACAATAATATACAAATGTACAATAAAAATATTCTAAGTTGATGAGCTCTGGAAGTAAGTCCAACACTGCACTGGCCTTTTCTGAGATGTGTTTGAAAGCGATGTTGACGAACTTAAATCTTAAGCCCCGAAGCATTAAACGAGTGTTCTTATACTACATGGGGAGTTGTGGTAGGTCACTGAATTGTAATCATTGACCACCTGATCCATATAAGGATAGGATAACACACAAATATATCAAAGTTCCCAAGCATCAGATCCAGAGCTAATGCATCTTTCTGAATGGTAGATTAGTCCCGTTCATGTGACTTAAGTTTTTGAGGAGAAATAGGCCACAGGATGAAGAACTCACTCCCCAGATTATCGAAGAAGAGCTATACCAACTCTCACCTCATAGGCACCTGCGGGAAAGAAAGGATGGATATCAATGCCACAGTTGTGCACTGCAGTCGTTTTATTTCCAGAACCTACTCTTCACAGTTAGCTGACAGACGAAATGGAGTTTTCCTACTGGTAAGAGAGCTTGTGGGAGGGGAAGAGCTTGTGGGAGGGGAAGAGCTTGTGGGAGGGGAAGAGCTTGTGGGAGGGGAAGAGCTTGTGGAAGGGGAAGAGCTTGTGGGAGGGGAAGAGCTTGTGGAAGGGGAAGAGCTTGTGGGAGGGGAAGAGCCACTCATCGGAAAAGTTAAAGCAAATTTATCACAGAAACCTTCCATCCCCTGGAATTGTTGGAGGAATTTTCTTACAAGGAATACTTTATCATTGTAGATATCCATAATGTTAGCCATGTTAGTGTGAGAAGGGAAGGTAGAACCTATATCATCCCAAAAAACATGACTGAGAACCAAAGGTGGATTCATGAGATGGGAAATATGTCCGTCCCAAGTGTCAAAACCGACTACTAAGACGTAAATACGCCTGAGTGTCTGCTAACCGCTTTATGAGCATATTAATATTTTGTTTTAAATATGGCTGGTGCAATGCGCCCGGCGTACTGAAATGGCCTCAGGGAACTTAAGTGGAACTTAATAGTAGCCTTTAATAGGTCCAATTTGGAGACAGTTTTGACCTAACCTACGAGGTCTACAATATCTGACATCTGACATCAAAATTTCATTCACGTTTTGATAGTACACATCTGAACACCCTATATGGTTGTTTCACGAGGATGCAGGATGAAGCTCAGAGTCTTGAAGATTCCTCCACTTAACCAATGCTGAAGCAGAAAGTTTACATCATATTGCAGTAATTTCAGCTTCTCTGGAACAGTAGCTTGCTTGGTTTAGCTGTCCACACGTCTACGTCACGTCATGGAAACCAAGATTACTTACTTTAAGAACTTCTGAAAATTTGTCAGGATCGATTTGCAGAAGTGTTGTGATGTCAGCCATCTGTAATCTACGATACCCGGCATGAACATTAGTGATTCTTTTAATGGTTTGGAGTCAAACAATTGTATTTCGACCCAGCTGACTTCTTGCAAGGCGTCTGGTTCAGCAACGTGGTCTGCAGGAACACAGGTTATGATCAAGAGCTGCTACCCCATAGACTTCTCTACCACCTGCATAGAGCTCGAAAATTTTGCCTTCAAGGTGTGACCAGTTACTAGTTTTTGAAACACAATTTTATCTCTTATTTCAAAGACGCTGGGCTTCGATGTCTTGGCATACCTCTGCTTCATGTCATCAGAGGTTTTCGTAAGGTTGTCCTTAGTCATATGACGTACCAGGTGCAGCCTTACCTTCAAATCCTCTTATATTGTGTACAAACTACTACTACTACTACTACTACTAATAATAATAGTATTAATAATTAAATAATAATAATTAAATAATAATAATAATTAAATAAAAATGATAAATAAATAATAATAATAATTAAATAATAATAATTAAATAATAATAATAAAATAATAATAATAATTAAATAATAATAATAATTAATAATAATAATAATAATTATGATGATAATTAAATAATAATAATTGAATACTAATAAAAATAATTAAATAATAATAATAATATAATAATAATTAACTAATAATAGTAATTAAATACAAATAATTAAATAATAATAATTAATAATAATGATAATTAAATAATAATTATTAAATAATTAAATAATAATAATTAATAATAATGATAATTAAATAGTAACTTAGGTTAATCTTGTCTCTCAGGATGCGACCCACAACAGTCAGCTACCTACTTACTGCTACCTACTTACTGCTAGGTGAACGGGGACAACAGTTGTAGGAAAATATTCCTAGCGTTTCACCAGTGTGTGGAGGACACTATCAGTATAGGTAGTTACTCCATTATCCTAGTACCAGATCGTACTATAAGTTAGCTTTAATGCAGAGTTTATAAAATATTCGCAATGTAACTACGAAGTTCAAGTTATTTCCTCAACACAGAAGGTATGTCAAGCGCAAGATGATCATAGATGTGAATAGTAAATTTAAAGAGTAATGAACATGAGAACACTCTTGATTACAATAGAGATAGCTCACAGTCAGGTCATCTACAGTATGATGATTACCATGAGAGAGTCCCAGTACTTGGTATGTTCCAGGAAACGAGGTAACCTCTCCATGCTACTACCCACGTCGAAAGGTCGCAATACTTAGTCAAACAGACCAATTCTAGGATGATCGACTCACAGCTGGAGTACTTTGGCTGCCAGCTGGCTGAATGGCTAGCAAGATTGTTCTTTTGTATGGAGTGTGTCGAAAACTGAACGAATTCCCCATAGCAGATCATAAATAAGCTGAAGAGACAAGAACATCCTGCGCGGCTCTTGACGCCGCTGGTGTGTGTATATATAATTAACACAAATGTCTTGTGTTACCATAACTATGTGATGGAATGTCTTGTGTTACCATAACTATGTGATGGAATGTCTTGTGTTACCATAACTATGTGATGAAATGTCTTGTGTTACCATAACTATGTGATGGAATGTCTTGTGTTACCATAGCGACGTGATGGAATGTCTTGTACTTCTGTAACGACATGATGTAATGTCTTATGCATTAATAACGGCGTGATGGGATGTCTAATGTCTCAATTTCGACATATACGTATTTTGATGTCTGTTTGTTTAATGCTTAATTATGTTAATGGTTATTGTTAAGTTTGTATTACTGTAGAAAGTGAAGTGTAACTGTAAGATGGGGATAAGGACTGAACCTTTGTTGTTATATCTAACATTTCTTTCCCTGTATTTACTATTTTATATAATATTGTATGATAGGGTTCAAGTCTATTTCTAACATTCGTAACTGTTAAATTAGACACATATGCAACACTTGGATATCTTTATTGAGGAAACGTTTCGCCAGACAGTGGCTTCATCAGTCCATACAAAGGAGAATCGTGAAGATCAGGAGTAGTTTGAGGTAATCAGTCCCTCGGTCTTGAGTCGATATAGTCAGTCCATTAATCTTGAAAAGAATACAGCATATGTGCGAAGGAGAGGTGCAGCAGTCGTAGGTTGTGTCACATTTGTCCATTGTGGAAGTAGGTCGTGCCCAAGGGTTGGGCAAGTGAAGAATTCCCTGTATTAAGATACCAAGATGTCAATAAATAACAAAAAAAGGCACAATACCGTGATTGGAACAATACACACACAACCCGCACATATAAAAAAGAGACGAGCTTACGACGACGTTTCGGTCCGACTTGGACCATTTACAAAGTCACACTAACACAAAGGACAGGTAGAAGGGGTATTTATAGGCAGGCAGACAGGGAAGGGCACAAGAAAGTGGTGGAGGGGTAATAATGGAGGTAGTGGTGGTAGTGGTAGTAGTAGTAGTGGAGTCAGTCATATTCTAGGAAAGGAGCACTGCAATGAAGCTGGCTGCCCGTATAGGGAAGAACACAGATGGGGAAAAAATTAAAATAAATAAAAAAAAGAAGGACAAATACAAGGCAAAAGAAAATAAGGAAATCCAGAAGAGAAAGGAGAAAGAGATAGAAGGGGAAGGAATCAGGTTAAGTCACGGGTGTTCTGAAGTTTGGAGCATTTAACAATGTAATGGGAGAGGAAAGCATCTACAGAGACAAAGCCAGGGCTAAGATTCATACAGGGAAAGTTGTGTATAAGGGAGGATTCAACAAGACGGCGACTGTGAAAGTTGGACGTAGGGTAGACAGTTTTAACAGAAGACCAATCAATAGGATGACTGTGATCTCTGACATGACAGAAAAGAGCATTATTAGTGTCGGCAAGCCTAACACTATTTTTGTGCTCCCTAAGTCTGTCAGAAAGAGATCGGCCAGTTTCTCCAAAGTACTGAAGGGAACAGGAGGAGCAAGAAATAGAGTAGACACCAGGAGAATCTATAGAGGGAGGGGAGGTATGAACTAGATTAGTGTGAAGAGTGTTAGTCTGGCGAAAGGTAAGTTTGATGTCTAAGGAACGGAGAGAGTTGTTGAGATTAGAGAGACCAGAGATGTAGGGAAGGCAGAGGACAGGAGAGTTCCCAGGAGTAGAGGGTTTAGGAGAGAAGAAAGTCCGTTTGGCACGAGAGAAAGCAGAGTCTATGAAATGGGAAGGGTAGCCCAGGCGGGAAAATGAATTATGAAGAATGGAAATTTCTGCTTCTAGGAACTGAGGATCACAAATGCGGAGAGCACGGAGAAAGGGGGAGATAAGAACACTTTTCTTGACAGAGGAAGCATGATAAGAAAAGTAGTGAATGTACATGCCACTCTGCATAGGCTTGTGGAAAAGGCAAAAACCTGTAACTGAGCGGTGGACATGAACATCAAGGCAAGGAAGCAAAGAATTAGATTCCCAATCAGCTTTAAACTTAATGGAAGGGGCAAGATTATTAAGAGCATCAAGAAATGGTTGGAAGAGACTTGAGTCATGAGGCCAAAGAGCAAAGATGTCATCTACATAGCGGAGCCAGAGTGAAGGACGTACATCAATAGTGGGAAGAAGAACAGTCTCGAAGTATTCCATGTAAAGATTAGCAAGAACAGGAGATAGAGGAGAGCCCATAGCGACACCAAAGGTTTGAGAATAATATTTACCTAGAAAAGAAAATGAATTAGAGTCTACACAAAGGCGGATAAGATCAAGAAAGACATCAGTAGGTATAGGGAGATGAAGTAACCCTTCATTGGCCTTCTCTCTAAGAAAATTAAGGACATCATCCAGAGGGACATTAGTGAAGAGGGACTCGACATCAAGACTAAGCATCGAGGAACTATGAATCGACTCCTGCAACCACAAATAGGTGAGTACACACACACACACACACACACACAAGAGAAAGCTCGGCTGAGGACGAACCAGGGGTACCGGAATGTATACCTAGATCGGGACAGAACGCAGGAAGAAAGGGAGGACCGGAGGGAGAAGATAAGAAGGAGAAGAGAGGAGGGAGGGGAGACAGCGAGATACGGAGGACACCAAGACCAAGCAGGACAAACACACACACTGGAAGTATCCTCAGTGGGCCTCAAATCACAAACAACCCACGACAACCATACACTCTAGCACCACACCCACTTATCAGGTCCCCTGTCCCCACCCTAGCAAACGAAAACCCACCGTCACAGTTACCCCACACCCCCACCTCAAACTGCACCCCACCAGCCCATACCCCAACCATACAATCCCCCCACCCATGCTGCAACCCCCTGCGGGCACCCTGCCCACACCCCCAACCCACCAAGATCTCCCCAAAGCCACAGTATTGGAAACAAGGTTGAAGGTTTGGTACACAAACGCGGATGGAATTACGAATAAGTATGAAGAGTGGAATGAAAGAATAGATGAGGCATCCCCAGACATCATAGCAGTCACAGAAACTAAACTAAATGAGACAGTAACAGACGCAATCTTCCCACAGGGATATCAGATCCTGAGGAAAGATAGGAGGAGCAGGGGGGGAGGAGGGGTCGCACTGCTTGTAAGGCACCGTTGGAGATTTGAGGAAATGGTAGGAATGGAGGTGGGTAGAGAACGGGACTTCATAGTAGGTACCATCCAGTCTGGGGAGCATAAGATAGTCATTGCAGTGATGTATAACCCACCACAGAACTGCAGGAGGCCAGGAGAAGAATACGATGAGAACAACAGAGCGATGGTGGACACCCTGGCGGAGGTGGCAAGAAAAGCACACATGAGCAGAGCGAAGCTACTGGTCATGGGAGATTTCAACCACAGGGAGATCGACTGGGAGAACCATGAACCACGTGAGGGTCCAGAAACTTGGAGAGCCAAGATGATGGACGTGGTACTGGAAAACCTGATGCACCAACATGTCAGGGACACGACCAGAGAGAGAGAGGAGAAGATGAACCAGCAAGACTGGACCTTGTATTCACTCTGAACAGCTCAGATATTGAAGACATAACGCACGAGAGCCCCCTGGGAGCCAGCGACCATATGGTGCTGAACTTTGAGTACATTGTAGAGCTACAGGTGGAGAGGGAAAACAGTACCGATAGAGACAAACCAGACTTTAAAAGAGGAAACTACACGGGCATGAGGAATTTCCTGCAGGACGTTCAGTGGGAAAGGGAAATGGAAGAACTGACAATAAATGAAATGATGGAATACGTAGGGGCAAAGTGCAAGGAGGTAGAGGAACGGTTTATACCCAGAGGCAAAGGATTAAATGGGAAGGCCAGAAAGAGCCCCTGGTTTACCCAAAGGTGCAGGGAGGCAAAGACTCAGAGTATCAGAGAATGGAAACGGTACAGAAGGCAAAGAACCCAAGTAAACAAAGAGATTAGTAGAAGAGCTAGAAACGAGTATGCACAAGTACGGAGGGAGGCCCAGAAACAGTACGAAAATGACATAGCATCGAAATTTAAGTCCGACCCGAAACTGATGTACAGTCACATCAGAAGGAAGACAACAGTCAAGAACCAGGTGATAAGGCTGAGGAGAGAAGATGGGGAACTCACAAGTAATGATCAAGAGGTATGTGAGGAGCTCAACTTGAGGTTTAAGGAAGTATTTACAATGGAGGAAGGAAGGCAGCTGGGTAGACAGGACGGGGTTCGTCACCAACAAGGGATGTACCAAGTGCTAGAGGGCATACACACAACTGAGGAGGAAGTGAAGCAGTTACTCAGTGACCTCGATACCTCAAAGGCGATGGGTCCGGACAATATCTCCCCGTGGATTCTTCGGGAAGGAGCTCAGGTACTGAGTGTGCCACTTACCATAATATTCAACACATCCCTTGAAACTGGGCAGCTATTTGAGGTATGGAAGAAGGCCAACGTAGTCCCCATTTTTAAAAAAGGAGACAGAAAAGAGGCACTAAACTATAGACCGGTGTCACTTACGTGTATAGTGTGCAAAGTCCTGGAGAAAATCATCAGGAAAAGAATGGTGGAACACCTTGACCTGAACAGGATAATAAACACCAGACAGCACGGATTCCGGGAAGGCAAATCCTGTGTAACAAACCTCCTAGAGTTCTATGATAAAGTAACAGAGGTAAGGCAGGAGAGAGAAGGGTGGGTTGATTGCATTTTCCTGGACTGCAGGAAGGCCTTCGACACAGTTCCTCATATGAGATTAGTAAAGAAGTTGGAAGAACAAGCAGGTATAACAGGAAGGGCACTGGAATGGATCAGGGAATACCTCAAAGGGAGGCAACAACGGGTCATGGTGCGTGGTGAGGTATCACAGTGGGCGCCTGTGACGAGCGGTGTACCGCAGGGGTCAGTCCTAGGACCAGTGTTATTCCTGGAATATGTAAATGACATGACGGACGGGATAGACTCACAAGTGTCTCTGTTCGCGGATGATGTGAAAATAATGAGGAGAATCACATCGGAAGAGGACCAAGCACGGCTGCAAACAGACATGGACAAGCTTGACATCTGGTCTAGCAACTGGCTTCTCGAATTCAATCCCTCCAAATGCAAAGTCATGAGGATCGGAGAAGGGCAAAGAAGACCGCTGACAGAGTACAAGCTAGGCGGACAAAGGCTACAAACCTCGGCAAAGGAGAAAGACCTTGGAGTGAGTATAACGCCAAGCACGTCTCCGGAGGCACACATCAACCAGATAACTGCGGCAGCATATGGGCGACTGGCAAACCTAAGATTAGCGTTCCGTTACCTTAACAAGGAATCGTTCAAGACACGGTATACCGTGTACGTCAGGCCCATACTAGAATATGCAGCACTAGTCTGGAACCCACACCTGGTCAAGCACGTAAAGAAACTAGAGAAAGTGCAAAGGTTTGCGACAAGGTTAGTTCCACAACTCAGGGGTCTGTCTTATGAAGAAAGGTTGAGGGAAATAGGACTAACAACACTGGAGGAAAGAAGGGTCAGAGGAGACATGATAACGACATACAAAATACTGCGGGGAATTGACAAGGTAGACAGTGACAGGATGTTCCAGAGAGGGAACACGGAAACAAGGGGACACAACTGGAAGCTGAAGACTCAGATGAGTCAAAGGGATGTTAGGAAGCATTTCTTCAGCCACAGAGTAGTCAGGAAGTGGAATAGTCTAGAGAAAGATATAGTGGAGGCAGGAATCATACATAGTTTTAAGACAAGGTATGATAAAGCTCATGGAGCAGAAAGAGCAGAGACCCAGTAGCAGACAGCGAAGAAGCGGGGCCAGGAGCTGAGTCTCGACCCCTGCAACCACAATTAGGTGAGTACAATTAGGTGAGTACACACACACACGTGTTAGTAGCACTGGTTCTGCGTCACTGGTAGCTGGGGGCCCAACTAATCCTACCTCTGGAGAGCTGATCATAAATAGATTAACAGCATTTATTTAGGGAAAGGTGCAGGTTAGTGAAGAGTGAATTAGCTCACGTTATGCTAGTCAACACGCTAAGCTCAGACAATGCTCGCCAGTAAACAAACGTATAATCTAATATAGAGGCACCTTGCTGTTAAATAAGTGTTTTCAGGCCTCGTGTGAGCTACGATTATACTACTATAACCCAGAACAACCAAAGCGCAGGACAATTTTTTTTCTTGAACTGGCAGAGTAACTAACGCACACGGAGAGAGTGTGTACGTACGAAGTGACTCACATTCACAAGCACACACACTTATACATATAAGAAAACTGACAGACGTACTCAAGGAAATAAGTGAGTAAAATTAGTTTTTAGTACACACGCACATAAATGCACACACAGGTGGCCAGAGACTGCAAACCTCACTCGAGGAAAAGGATCTTGGGGAGAGTATAACAACCGAGCACATCTTCTGAGGTGCACATCAACCAGATAACTGCTGCAGCATATGGGCGTCTGGCAAACCTGAGAATAGCGTTCCGATACCTCAGTAAGGACTCGTTCAAGACTCTGTACACCGTGTACGTCAGGCCCATACCGGAGTATGCAGCACCAGTTTGGAACCCACACCTGGTCAGGCACGTCAAGAAATTAGAGAAAATGCAAAGGTTTGCAACAAGGCTAGTTCCAGAGCTAAGGGGAATGTTCAACGAAGAAAGGTTAAGGGAAATCGGCCTGACAACACTGGAGGACAGGAGGGTTAGGAAAGACATGATAACGACATACAAAATACTGCGAAGATTGACAAGGTGGACAGAGACAGGATGTTCCAGAGATGGGACACAGAAACAAGAGGTCACATTTGGAAGTTGAAGACTCAGATGAGTCAAAATAATGTTAGGAAGTATTTCTTTAGTCATAGAGTTGTCAGGAAGTGGAAGTCTGGCAAGTGATGTAGTGGAGGCAGGAACCATACATACTTTTAAGATGAGGTATGAAAAAGCTCATGGAGCAGGGAGAGAGAGGACCAAGTAGCGATCATTGAAGAGGCAGAACCAGGAGCTATGTCTCGACCTTTGCAACCACAAATAGGTGAGTACAAATAGGTGAGTACACACACACACACACACACACACACACACACACATACACACACACACACACACACACATGCAGCACCAGTTTGGAACCCACACCTAGCCAAGCATGTGAAGAAGCTCGAGAAAGTGCAAAGGTTTGCAACAAGACTAGTCCCGGAGCTAAGGGGTATGTCCTACGAGGGGAGGTTAAGGGAAATCGACCTGACGACACTGGAGGACAGGAGAGATAGGGGAGACATGATAACAACATATAAGATACTGAGAGGAATTGACAAAGTGGACAGAGACAGAATGTTCCAGAGATGGGACACAACAACAAGGGGACACAGATGGAAGTTGAAGACTCAGATGAATCACAGAGATGTTAGGAAGTATTTCTTCAGTCACAGAGTTGTCGGGAAGTGGAATAGTTTAGGAAGCGATGTAGTGGAGGCAGGCTCTATACATAGCTTTAAGCAGAGGTATGATAAAGCTCATGGCGCAGGGAGAGTGACCCAGTAGCGGCCAGTGAAGAGGCGGGGCCAGGAGCTTTGACTCGACCCCTGCAACCACAACTAGGTGAGTACAACTAGGTGAGTACACACACACAAGACTAAGGGATATGTCAGAGTACCGGAGGGTGTATCTCGACCGTGACAGAAGACGAGAAGAAAGGCAGAAACTGAAAGAGAGGGTAGAAAGACAAAAGGAGGAAAGAGAGATGGACAGGAGAACCCAGACTCAGGAGGAAGCTCAAACACAATCGCCTACAGATGTCCCCCAATCTGGACAACCCCATTGCAACCAAACATTCTAACCCAAAGCACACATGCCATACCC